>CANTUR010000481.1:600000-916237 GCA_947683625.1 Mallotus nudiflorus
CCTTGTTTCTTTCAACACCATGACAGTTCTCGACTTCTCTAACAATGATTTCAGTGGAAATATTCCCCATGGAATAGGTGAATGTTCCAAGCTGAGAATTTTCTCTGCAGGTTTCAATAATTTGTCAGGGACAATTCCTGAAAATATTTACAATGCTGTCTTGCTTGAGGAGCTCTCCCTGCCTCTCAACAACCTTTCTGGTATTATCAGTAATGCAGTTGTCAACCTCAGTAACCTCAGGATTCTTGATCTTTATTCCAATCAATTAACTGGCACAATACCTCGGGATATTGGCCAGCTCTCCAACTTGGAGCAGCTGCAGCTTCACATCAACAAACTCACTGGGACGATCCCAACATCTCTGAGGAACTGTACTAAACTTGTTAAGTTAAATTTGCGGGTCAACTACTTGGGAGGGAAGCTTTCTGAATTTGATTTCTCCAAATTACTCCAACTTAGCATCCTCGATCTTGGCAACAATAACTTTACAGGTACTTTGCCCACAACCCTTTATTCATGTAGATCGCTAACTGCTGTTAGACTTGCATCTAACGAGTTGGAGGGGCAGTTTTCACCTGAAATACAAGAATTACAATATCTGTCTTTCCTGTCCGTTTCTAGTAACAAATTAACCAACCTTACTGGGGCTATCCAAATTATGATGGGTTGCAAGAACCTCACAACTTTGATATTTTCAGTAAATTTCCTCAATGAAAAGATACCAGATGATCAAGACATCGGGGACTTGAATGGATTCCAAAATCTCCAGGTTCTGTCCATGGGTGCTTCCCAACTCTCTGGCCAAGTTCCCTCGTGGCTTTCCAAGCTTAGCAATCTAGAGATCTTGGATCTATCTTTTAATTATATCACAGGCTCTATACCCAGTTGGTTGGATCGTTTAGAAACCCTGTTCTACATAGATTTTTCCAGTAACCTCCTTTCAGGAGTATTGCCCAAGGAACTTGGAAGATTGCATACGCTGGCATCACAGGGGGCTAGTGAACTAATTGATCGTAGTTATCTACCATTGCCTGTGTATGCCAATCCCAATAACGTTACTCAGCAATACAATCAGCTTTCTAGCCTGCGACCAACTATAAACTTGGGAAACAACAGCCTCAGTGGTGAAATCCCTGCAGAAATTGGCCAACTGAAGTTTCTTCATGTGCTGGATCTCAATAATAATAACTTATCTGGTAACATTCCAGACGAATTATCACACCTCACCAATTTAGAGATATTGGATCTCTCCGGAAACCACTTTTCTGGAGAAATCCCTGCATCACTGGGAGGTCTGCATTTCTTGTCCTCATTTAATGTTGCAAATAACAATCTTCAGGGATCCATACCATCCGGAGGTCAGTTTGATACTTTCTCCAGTTCCAGCTTTTCAGGGAATCCTGGGCTGTGTGGTCCTGCTGTACAGCGTTCTTGCCCAAATCCATCAAGACCTGCCCACCCCTACTGCATCTCATAGAAGCACAAATGTGAAACTCGTTGTTGGACTGGTTGTCGGTGTCTGTTTTGGGACCGGTCTGCTTATTGCTATACTAGCATTGTGGATATTGTCCAAGAGAAGGATAATTCCTGGAGAAGACTCTGATGACATAGAGATGGACACGATACCCAGCAACTCTTATTCTGGATTTCGACCTGAAGCTGACAAGGATACCAGCCTGGTTATATTCCCAAACAACACTAATGAGATCAAGGATCTAACTATATCTGAACTCTTAAAAGCCACTGACAATTTCAATCAAGCAAATATTGTTGGCTGTGGGGGCTTTGGTTTGGTCTATAAAGCAACACTGACAGATGGGAGCAAGTTGGCTGTGAAGAAACTCTCAGGCGAAATGGGTCTCATGGAAAGGGAATTCAAAGCAGAGGTAGAGGCTTTGTCCACCGCCCAACATGACAACCTGGTTACATTGCAAGGTTACTGCATGCATGAAGGTTCTCGACTGCTTATATATTCGTACATGGATAATGGTAGTCTGGATTACTGGTTGCATGAGAAGGCTGATGGTGCTTCCCAGCTAGATTGGCCAACTCGGCTGAAAATTGCTAGGGGAGCAAGTTATGGTTTGGCATATATGCACCAAGTATGTGAGCCGCACATTGTTCATCGGGACATCAAATCCAGCAACATTCTTCTTGATGATAAATTTGAGGCACATGTAGCAGATTTTGGGCTGGCCAGGTTGATTCTTCCTTATCATACTCATGTTACAACTGAGCTTGTTGGTACGCTGGGCTACATTCCACCAGAATATGGGCAAGCATGGGTAGCTACATTCAGAGGAGATATGTACAGTTTTGGGGTTGTTATGCTTGAGCTGCTCACTGGGAAGAGGCCCGTAGAGGTGTCCAAGCCAAAGATGTCAAGGGAACTAGTTGCCTGGGTCCAGCAAATGAGAAGCGAGGGGAATCAGGACCAAGTCTTTGATCCTCACCTGAGAGGAAAGGGCTTCGATAAAGAGATGCTGCAAGTGCTAGATGTGGCCTGCATGTGTGTTAACCAAAACCAATTCAAGAGGCCAACCATAAACGAAGTTGTTGAGTGGCTAAAGAATGTAGGTTCACACAGAAACCAAAATAAGAGTTAGTGAAAATGCCCTTCAGTTCACATTAAGGAGGGCTATATATATACTTTGCACAAAGTGTGGCTTTATAAATGCAGCATTTTATCCCCTTTTGCCAATGTAAATTAGAGTGTACGGTTTACCATATCATACTGCTTTAAAGATGTACAGGAGAAAGAAAACTATAAGTAAATCAACTTCGTTGTTAAACCAGGATCTTATGTTGACTCATATCACTTAGTCCCAGCTTATGCTAACTGCTGCTAACACCTCATGCTTATAGACCCTTGAAATTTAGCAAAACATTTATCATTTATGGATTCTTCACTGGAAACAACTACAAACTGCCAGCATCACTTGCAGGTTAATTGAAATAGACAAAAAAAAAAAAAAAAAAAAAAAGAGAGAACAAGCCTATACAGATAATTTTCTAGAACCAATTTCTTCAGACTTACAACATTATTCACACACTTGGTGACTCCAAATTCAATCTCCCATTTTCAGCCCAAGTGACATGAATGTCTTCAGTTCAGAATTCTCCCTTAGCAAATAACTGCACCTTAAAACCTCTCCAAATTTTAGCCCAACATAACAACCCAATGTAAAGATAGAAACTTTTCATTTTGGCGTTGCAACAAACACATGATATGCAAGAGAAATGAGAAACGTCCGTACACAAACATGCAAAGAAAAGTGGTGAAAATGAATAGTAAAGGAAAGATCCATAAAATGGGGAGAAAGAATGTACCTTTTTTGCGGTTGGGTATACCTTAAATATCTCATATCTGGTTAAAGATCGAAACAGTCAGAGTCTCCATAAACCAAAAAAGGAGCTCGTTCTCTCAAACGGCACAGGTATCTCATTAAACGACATATGAAAAGGTTAAGAGTTTTTATGGGGTGGGCTAGTCCACATGATACTATAATGAGCACCTCTCTGAAGAAAATGAAAACTTTGGACTTAGTTGTCTCCAGGAGAGAGCAGGATTGTAGGAAATGAAGCAGCATCACAAGCTGACGGTGGCGCTATGTGTGATATGGACGGCGACGCTTCTCTACGGTGAAATGTTTTCGTTTTGGGTACCCTCTTTTTGGTCTTGCTCTTGGCCTCATCTTCGATCTTTTTCTATCAATTCCACGGTATGATTCAGTTGCTCTCATTTATTAAACCAAAGCTTTAAGATTTACTTTCCTTAGTAATCAATTGAATAAAATAGCTTAATTTGGAAAGTTACTTCCTTTTGGGTTCTTTTTTGCTGCATTTAATGTGCATGTTCTATAATCAATTCGAAGAAAAATCCTATATTTATGGATCCATTTAGCAGTATTGTTAGTGGACCTGATTTTGTAACTCTTTCTATAGCCCTTTTTTTTTAGAGTATAGCTCACCATGCCTTTGTGCTATTCTAATTAGCTGTAGCAACATCGTTTATATGTGTAGTTAAAGCAATAACATGTGTAAAAGAGTTAATATTGAGACAATAGACATGTAGCTAAAGATGCAATTTTGTTACAGACAAATGGAGTAGGGGATTATGTAAAAGTTGCTGTGATCGCAGACCCACAGGTGAAATTTTGCTGTTTCTGCTGCACCATTTGTTCCCCTTTATTTGGGATCTTTTGTTTTGATTTGGATTTACTATCATTAACAGACTATGGATAGAACCTCACTTCGTCTACCTCCAAAGTCGTTTGTTTTGGAAACTGCCCAGTTCTACACTGATTTATACATGCGCAGGGCATTCATTTCATCCATCCTGCCTTTCAGACCTGACGTGATTTTGTTTTTGGGTGATTACTTTGATGGGGGACCTTATTTATCAGATCAAGAGTAAGTCCTTGAAATTTCTTTTCTCATGTGAAACTAGAAATTTCAATTAGCTGCTGTAAGTTAAAGTGGCCATATATTTGAACCTTGCCCTTTTGAATAATCTTTGCTGTTCAAAACTTCTATTCCACTCTCAGACTATTAATCAACAAAAAATTAATATTTCATGAAACCATTGCTAGACTGAATACCAATTTGGTACTTTGAAATGAGTATCTTATTTCCAAATATCATTTTCATCTGTATTTTGACTTTTTCATGATGAGAAAATTTCCATCCTAAGTACCTGATAGCTTTGCTTCCCCTGCAAAGACTTTCTATTTTAATTCTTGTCAAAATATTTCAGTTCAGCTCTTGAGACTATATTTTCTCAGCATGTTACTCAATAGTTTCTGCTGCAGAATGTGCTTGACATTATTTCACTGATAAGATGGCAGGAGTCACTATATCGCTATAGGCATGTCTTTGGGCTGAATGCTGAAGGAAGATATACAGATATACAGGTTTACTCCATTCCTGGAAATCATGATATTGGCTATCCAAGCATCAATGCTCATAGACCAGAGGTATTTTGGCATTTTATCACTTGTAAATATGCCTTCTTGGTTTTTGAAACTACACATTGCTTGTAAGCAATTGTTCTTTCTCTCATCTTAGTTGATGGACATTACCTTAAGAGATGAGAGAAAATTGAGAATGAAGTATACCCCGGACATTCCAAGTATATTAGGAATTGCTCTTTAAAAATTAGAAAACTTTCAACTCAATTGGTCCAAAATTTTTGGTTGAGATTTATAAGTTGTTTGCCTTTTCTCATCTGCACTTTGTTTTGTATATTCCACAATCATGGAATACTTTTTCAAAACTTAATTGTCATTGTGAGTTATATTTGTTTAATAAGCAATACTTCTACATTCATACAGGTTGTTAAACGCTATGCGGAAGGGTTTGGCTTTAGAAACTTCCGATTTACCATTGGAAAAGTGGAGTTTATTGCTGTTGATGCTCAAACTCTTGATGGTAAATTAATTAGCTCTTATGTGTACATACTACAAAGTCTAATACACTGTAGCAATTGCTCATGTCCGACATCTTGTGCTAAACTTGCTGTCCTGATATGCTGTAAGGATTGGTAATATTGCTTTATCTTCTAGTATTTCCCATCTGCATATCAGGACAGCAAATTTCTCTTTCCTCCTCTCAGCCCATATAACGATCATGCATTTATTTTGACCGCTTCACATGCCTTCCTAGTTAAAGTATCTACAGGTTTGGATTTTACTTTTTAGGTGTACGAGGCACACATAAATATTACCAATGTAGAATTGATGAGCATAGATTATGTTTTCAAGGATGTTAATTTCTGTTCAAGTACTGTAAGGCCATGGCATAAGTGCTGCCTTTGTTGGTTGTCGGGAAGAAACGCATAGTAATATATGTTCCACAGTTTTCTTTGATGAAGAGTAACTGGATTCTTCAATTGACACTTTAGGTAGTTCTGTTTTAAGGTACTTGTGTAGGTTTTTGGCTACACTGGATGTATTACACCCTAGGGTAGGATTTGTGACACATCAATCAAGTGATTTACACTTGGTTATTGAAAATAAGACACATGTCTCTTTATTAAAAATCTTACCATTGGGTGTAATACACCTAGTGTAGGCAAGAATTTGCCATATATTAAATAAGGATTCTTGATCTCTTGAATGTCTTTATACTTGCTGGTGTTAGTCATTAGATAAAATCATAATGCCAAATGTTTACATTATCACAAATATTTGTTATAAGCTATATTCTGTAGTTTATGCATAGTGTAGAGTACAAAATTAAACTCGAATTGATGGGGTATTTTAAAGGGAAGCAAATTTAAGAACATTTTGGTTTTGCCATCTCCAGGTGATCCACAAGGAAATTTGACTTCCACGACTTGGGAGTTTGTAAAAAATATCTCTAAGGGTATATAATATTCTCTTCTGGTACATTCACTGATGAGTTTGTGCTACAGCTTAAAAATTAGTAACTTTTATTCATTTCTCTAGATGTTCAGTTAACTCCAAGGGTTTTAATGACTCATATTCCATTGTTTCGGCGGGATAATACTGATTGTGGCCCTCACCGTGGCTCCCCAGTCATAAATCAGGTATTCTTTTGTCAATTAAGCAGAATCCTGCATCATTCATAATACCTGTATATGCATTTCTTTTCTTCGATTGTGTTAAATTTATTCTCCTTACTGGAGATATTGAATCTGAGTGCTTGTGTTCCTCTCCATGCTTGAACCTGCTTGCATGTCTTTTTTTTTTTATTTGCAGAGGATTTCACGTTCTGCTCATACTCAAGAAATAAGGTAAGCTTCTCATTCTTCTATTAATGAAATGGGCATAGGAGAATCATGTGAAATTGTAGAATTCATTGTTGGTGATTGTTTAGTAGTTTGATGAATGGTTGATTGCTGCAGTTACCAGAATTATGTTACTGAAGAATCCTCGAACAAATTGATGGAGTTGCTCAAACCCGTAAGTCATTTTTATGCCTTTATTTGGCTTGCAGTGCATATTTGCTTGGCAGCAATATCATTTTTGGCAGAAGCCGAGCGGGAACCTGTTTTTAAATCATAAGAATATCTCATATAATTAGTCGCCTTGTGTCAGAAAGAACCTCAAAGAAGTGTTTTTGTTATGACATTTCCTAAGCCTCCACTGAGTAGTTTGAACAATTTGACAGGAAAAAAAAATTATCATGTGATTGTACTCTACATTCTTAAGTCACATGCATAACGATGTTGTAAAATATGGACACATGCTTTGATTGGCAATAATAGTTACGGTTTCTTGCAGGCGCTTATTTTATCAGGACACGATCATGACCAGTGCACAGTGACACACAAGTCAAAATCTGGCACCATAACAGAAGTAATCACTAAACACTTTGCCATCTATAAGTTTTATGGGGATATAACTTCAATTGATTATGCTGTGCAGCACACTGTAGGGACCGTAAGCTGGCAGCAGGGGAACTTGCATCCATCTTTCATGCTACTATCTGTTAGTAACTCTGCAAATACAAATCCATCCACACCAGAAGATGCATTAATGTCTCAAATTTGCTTTCTTCCAATGCAATTGCACATTTACATATGGTAACTATTTCCCACTAGATGAGTTAAGTATTACTAGTAGTTATCTTGGGAGTTTTTTGGGAAGCGTTGGCATGTTATGTTGCTAATCTGTCCATTTGCTAACAATGTCAGGTATATTTCCCTCTTCATTCTGACTATTCTTTCTCTTCTCTTCTGGCCAACAAGTGGCATAAGTTTTGAGCATCACTTAAGTGGTTTAATGGCATGCATCAGAATTTACAGCAGCATGTTTAGGGGAGGGACAAAAGAGAAAAATGAAGATGAAATTTTTGAGTATGAAGAGATGTGGGATGCAGAAGGAACAATGCATCTCGTGAAGAAACCACTAAATACTCCTGTTTCACGCCTCAGTGATAAAACTTCAGTTGAAAGGTTTTTTTTTTTTAACCTCCACATTCTTATGATTTTTAATAATGCCATTATCCCAATAAGAGTTTAAGACAAACTGCAAATATAGCTGACCCTTTTACCGATTTTACTTAATTTTTCCGTTTATATGATGACAGGGGTAATGCTGTGATACGTCCAACAGCAAGAAAAAACATTTCTCAGGAGATGGAGATATCTATGAACATTGATGAAAATACAGATCCAAACATAAAATTGGCACATAGAACAAGCAGATCAAAGATAAAGATAGTTTTCCAGAGAATAATGAGGACTTTCCGAATGATAGTAGTCATTGCTGCTGTAAATGTACCTATATACATGATGTTGCTTTTCAAAGACTGGATCGACCAGTGATATTCAGAATGGGTGCATAGTGAAATTATTATACTTCATCTGGGTTCTCGCTTCCATTCGTTTCCCATTTGAAGTTCAAGTGGTTTACTCTTCCAAATGAAGAGCATGAGTTCCAATGATCTAAATGTAAGTTTGTCTTACTCTTCCACCTGTGTTCCCCCTCTTATTAGGGCTGGGGGATGCAGTTTGGTTGTTGGGAGTTGAAATTGTGGCAGTCATGCATCTCCAGAAGGACTTTGAGTCACTTCATTTAGTCACAGCATTAATCTTCTCTGGTGAATGGAGACCATGTATGCAACATTACAATTTCCTTCTGATTCACAAATGTCCTTGATTAATGCCATATCGAATAGAATAAAGATTCCAATGCGTTCATGTTGAAGTTCAATCTTTTATGAGCATTTATCATTTGAATTCTAGAAACATTGTCATTGATTGATCTTGCAGCCAAAACTAAAAGAGCGAAAGTTTTTTTTTTTGGTTAATGGACTAGTTAAGTGTTGATGGACTTCAGGAAGAGGTAATTTTTTCATTTTAAATCAAGTAAAAATTAATTTCATAAATTAATAACAGTAGCATTTGAACCATATATTTTAGGATGTCCTTAAAAAGAATTAACTATCAGATTGATAACTTGCCAACACTACGTTTGATATTAGAAGATAAACGAAATGTATCAAGTTGACTTGAGTAAACCTATGCCAATAGTAAAATATAAAATGAAATGTGAAACATATTATGAAGATATATCAACAACATTTGCTTTGGATCACACATAATAAGTTATGTATGTCTAAAATCATAGCATGTCAATAGAGACAGTGAAGACCCAGTTGTCCCAACCTTGACATAGAGAGAATTTAAAGGCTGAACTTATGAAAGCTGCACATGTTCACCAAAGTTGCTTGCATTGCATGCACCATTTTCTTTGCCATTGCTTAGTTGCTACTTGCTATTATGTCCTGTCATGAAACATAAGAGATTATCTTAAAATACCAGACATGGGCCCAGATATGTGTCATAGGATGGACAACCTGCCAAGTTCTATCGTAGACAACACTACATCATTGACATGTGTGACTAACTACATAAGTTGTTTATATAATTTGGCAAATATTCTTCTGAGTTTTAATCATAAAATTTTCTTCATTCCATCATTTGTCATTAACTTTGGCATATCAATCAAACTTTCAAAGATTATTTTTCAGATTCTTAGCATTAGAATATATTTTATTAAATTTTCCAATTTTATTTTATTTTTTATTTTTTATGCGTAGTATATCCTTTTTTTTTATTTAAGAATTTTCATTGATTGTAATAGTGATGTTAGTGTAAAACTCTTTTGATGAATAAAAATTTTAAATTCCTTATTTAAAAAAATTAAACTCCTGAATGTTGAGGTCTTGCCAATAGGTGGAGATCCTAGAAATTTTAAATTTTAAAATTTAATTTGTAGTAACTTAAAAATAATTTTTTTTACTAAAATTAATTATTCATAATCATAAAATTTTATGGAACAAATTAACAAAATCAAACTTGTAAGTTGTAACTACATAGTGATCAATTATATAATAATATATAATCAAAATTTTTTAAAAAAAATGGTTGATTATAGATCTTTTTTTTTTTTTTTTTGAATTCTATAATTATTAAGTTCTTAAAAAATTTTCATTATAGAAACTTGGGATTTTATAACCATGTAAAAAGGTATAAAAAAAATATATAATTATTCCACAAACATATAGCTGAAAATGGATCAAAATTTTCATAGAAAAAGATAAAATTAATTAATTATTGAAACATAAATAATTCAATGACATGGTTACAACTTAAAAGAAATTACAATACACCACTTCTCCCTCCATTATTTTATTTCTTTCAGCAGAAGCCTAATCAAGAATGGGAGAAATTTTTCAGAAAAACAGCAGCTATATAGCTAGCTAGAAACCCAAATACAATATGAAATTAACCCTTTGATTGACAGGCAAACAACCTTTGATCATACACCTAACGGCAACAAGGAGATACATAGAATAATACTAATCCCAGCTCCATGTCCATTTCAACACACAGGCTCCAAGCATGTTGCTAAGTTCTTGCACACGTATAGATATATACCTTATACCCAGATGGTGAAAAAGCAAGAGTGCAGCTATATATATACATATATGTAATCATCAACCTCTCCTGGTGCTACCAAAAAATCCAATTAATGGATATTTCAATTAATTGGGTTAAAAAAAAAAATGGAATTGCACTTCAGGAGAGGATGAAGCATATAGCAGAATAAGCCACACCCTTAGCCTCACGAAACCAAACTGGATCAGCATATGTAAGGAAGAAAATCATATGAGAGCATTAAGTTGAGAAAACAATATATATAAGCAGAGAAGTGTCGTGCACTGAGACACCCTTTATAAGATGTGAACTAGACAGTGATCTTGTCTAGTCATCTCCATGGATATACCAGCAGAGGAGCATGGTAGCGCAACGGCGTAAGATATAGATACGAGCACGTTGTTCTTTAATCAAGGAAGCACACTTGGTTGTGAAGCCATTACCCTTTGATCTCTTTGAAGAGTTCTTGATTCCATATGATGACTTCTTGAGTTCTTGGAGCTTACGCTCATTAGCCATGGTTGATATTTCAAGGAAAAAAAAAAAAGGAAAGGAACTAGCTAGGCTCTACTAGAAAAAAAGCTCAATGTGGAGCTTGGAGAGAAGCTGTGGAGGAAGTGGAAGTATATATACAATGTTCAAGCTCAAAAGCCAAGAAAAGGGTTAGCTGAGTTTTAAAGGAACAAAGGGGAGTGAACGTGGTCAGGTTCGAAAATGAGGGATTTGCATGGAAAATTACAACGAATCAACGATACAATTATACATTTTTTATAATGATACGTGCAAAATATGTATATGTTCTTACAGTGCCACTATTACCTAGGTTAAAAGAGGACAAAAGAAAGCGATGGGTGCTCTTTTTGATGATTTCATTTTTCTAAATCACCGCTTCAATTAGATTTTAATTAATTTGTTAGTTTTGTTACCAATAAATAATTTAAATGATAAAAAATATAAATATTCAGTTAAACAGAATATGTTAAAACCTCTATATCCTTCTTTTCCCCTTATACTGAGGGATTTGCATGGAAAATTACAACAGATCAACGATATATTTATACATTTTTTACAATGATACGTGCAAAATATGTCTATGTTATTACAGAGCCACTATTACCAAGGTTAAAAGAAGACAAAAGAAAGAGATGGGTTTCTAAATTATCGGTATTTTGGCATTCAAACAGTATGGTTATAAAAATAATAAAAATAGTTTAACAACTAACTTAACACAATATATACATTAAAAAAAAAGTTTTTCAATAATTTATTTAACATAAATATATATATATATATATATATATATATATATATAATTTAATTTTAAATTATAATTTAAACGAAACTAATACTCTAGTGACTGATTCTAACCATTATTGGTAATTTTATTTATTTATTGTATACATAATTCATGAATGTGTGGATTGAATTGTGTTATTAGTTGGAAGAAAGATGTGGAAAGATTCAATAATAATTTAAAAAATGGTGATATATATATATGTGGATTGGAGAAGGGGCAAAGGTGGGCTTAAAAAGTGGAAAGTTGCTGAATGAAGACAAGGCAAAGGATTAGGGTGACGGGAACAGGGTTCCGGCAAGATGGCCTCAATTTTGAGGTAGGAAGTTGGTTTGGTTGGATTCTCCCTTCCATGATTCATAAAACGTATTTCTTTTTCCTTCCGATCACTAGCTCATACTCACGTGTGTGCACGCACTCACATGTACATTTCTCACACAAATAGAGGTATTTTAATATAATATGCTATTGCTGGTTTATAAAATAAAAACAAATGGCTATCATCAATATATATATTGATTTAATCAACAACTATTAGATTAATTGATATTGACGGTTCTCAAATATAAAAATATCAAATTAATTGTCAAAAATTTTTTACAATTTTTATAGTTCTATATAAATTGAACTATATTAATAAAAGTTTAATATGTCTTAAATATCGATACATTAACTGTAATATATATATATAGTGATAAATTTAAATTCGTTTAAATAAAATTTTAAGTTTAATTTTCTGCACAGAAAAATAAGTATAGTAAGAATTTTGTTCCTACCTCTCATGAATTTCATCTAACATAAATTTTAGAATAATTAAATTTATACAACTTTCAAATACCAAAAAATAATAATCATCTTTGATATGATTTATCAAAAAAATGATTACTATATGTATATGGATTAATTAATCTCTATTAATAAAAACATTGATGAATTGAGTCATTATATTAATGCGTTACAATCAATAATTAGTTTATAAATAAATGAGTCGTCATTGCACTTTATCAATACTGAGGAAGATATGGTCCGAGCAAATTAATTTACTTTGGAGCATATCTCTGGCAATAATTGAAGGAATATAAGAACAGGAAAATGTGTAATTTGCTGAAGGTTAATTAAGATATAAGATGCCAAGCTGTCAATAGAACAGGATCAGTCTTATACATTGTATGTCACTCTGTCGTGATGTCAGTTGAATCTAAGTGTATCTTTTTTTCTTGGTAAAATTAACTTGTTGGCTATATCTTCATTAAATATCTAATGGGATCCTGCCAAGTATTCACATATTCAGCACTCATTCAATGTGCATTTTCTATACTTCTCATTGGATTATGTTTATGATATTGATAAAGTTCTTTTTTTAAAAAAAAAATTTCCGGTGTTGAGTAATTTAAATAGTAAAAAATGTGGATATTTAGTTGAAAAGAATATGGTTCGAACTTTCACCCCCCTTTATTCTTTTTATGACGTTGAGAATTAACTATTTATATTAATTATTTGAAAAAAATAATATTTTTCTAATAATAAAGAGTTTATATTCTTTTAAATAGGATCCAAACTTTAATTTTATATAATGAAGAAAATGTGTTCAAAAAGTTTTACGTCTTTTAACGGATTAATTCAGCTCGAATTTTAAATTTGACACCCTTACAACTACGAATTCCGGAGCATTCTATGAAAAAAATAATTATTATTTTCCTATTCAGTTTTTGGCAATATATATATATATAGGTGTGTTTGTTTTTTTTAAGAAAATCAAATCTAATTTCATGATCTTTTTGCTGTCATACATAATAATAACAATAAATATAGGGCAGGTTATGTGAATTGCTTTACTCACACATTATGGAGTTGAGTTTTCGTTTTGAAGCAAAAAAAAAAAAAAAAAAAAGGTGAGAATTTGAACACAAAATATACCTATGATTGAATGAGCTCAAAGATCACATGCATATGAATAAATATGCCTAATATTAGTTACATTAGGTGTAAGTTATGGTGGTAATGATAGCTTCCCAGATTCTTTTAGCAAAGCCAAAAATTTTTAACCATATAAAAAGAAGATAGACAAAATCTTTTTAATTAACTTCCCAACTGTCACGTTTAATAAGGTGGTCAATGCAGACAACTCTTATCTTCATAGATTTTGTTGTTCAACTTCCAGTAACACACCTCAAGTATTGCTAGTAAGTTAATTAATTAAATTTAGATAAATTTATATGATGTGTTACTATAGTATATGGTTTGTCTTCACTTGTTAGTTATCTCCAATAGGTAGTAAGTTAATTGATTAAATTAAGATAAATTTAACTATCAGATGCTGTTTTCATTTAAATAAAGTTCTTGAGTTTGAATCATAATATATACAGCAGTATTAAATAGTTATTAAAAAAATTTTGTTGTTTTTATGGTTTTATTTTGTTAAATTAGATAAATTAAAATCTAATATGTTCTGAATAGTAGTGGTAAAAATTAAAATAAGTACAAATTTATATGATATTTGTTAGTATAATACATAGTTTTGTCTTCACTTGTCCATTATCTCTTGTAATTAGTAAAATGATAAAGATTATTGGGTTTAATTTACTAATGTTACTTCCACGAACATGGTCTTCATCTCTACCAAGTATTTTTGTATTGCTCAGATTTTAAGATTGTAAAAAGGATCATATCCAAGTCCAATGTATGTGTATATTTTTGAGTGAATTAAAAGTTGTCAACACCTTACACTCAAAGGATAAGCTTCGTACTACGATAAGTACATAATATTTTTTATAAGATGATAGCAAGGTCTAATTTGTGATGTAGCGAAAGTTTTAAGAGAGAATTGAATTCGTTGATTTAAAAAATATTTGAAAATAATAAATAAAAACTCTGTTAATTCAAAGAATGTTAGAGGAATTGGAAGAAATTACGTTTATAATTTCTTTTTAATTCATAAAAAAACTGTTTCAAAACAACTCAAAAAGACAAATAAATAGTGTTTAGAGAAAAACCCTAAAATAAAAAAAAGGAAAAGATAAAAAATTCCTAAAAAAGAAACATAAACTTTAATGTCAAATTTAAGGGTTTAAACAAAATAATTTGGACTCGAAGATGGATTGCATAGCTCTCTGAATCAGCTTCGATTTGATATATTATGGGTCCCATGGGTTAATCAGTGTCACTACGAACGTCCGTTTAAAGTCCAAGTGCACACACTCACTCTATCAAATCCATCCATAAACTTCAATGTTGCCTCATCCATATCAATTTGTTAAGCATTTTCGTGGAAATTTTGGGCTTATTTGGGATATATTGTATAGAAGATTATTATAGCAGCGAGTTCAGAGTGCATCTAAATGTTTGACGATCATGGTACTGTGTGGACTCAGGATCCACTAGAATATACAACAAGGGCTTATAGTCTAAGTTGGAGATGGAAGTCACCATTCAGATGAGATCTCGGACACAATTTACAACAACTGAATCCCATTGAGGGCCCTAACAGTTGTCCTTAGAGATTGGGTATAAAAATTGGGTATGGGCTTTTAAATGTCCACTCAACCTTGCGATTGACCTCTGTTTGTATTTTGTGTTTTATTACTTTTAATTATTAATTATTTCCTTATTTACATGCAAAATTACAATTGCCACCATCCAAATTTCAAATTTTACAACAAAATCCAAGTTTGCAATTAATTCCAATTTCATGCTTTTTAAGTGTGATTCAAATGCTCAACATGAATTATATATATTCATCCACAACAAAAATAAATTAATTAATTAACGAAATAAATGCACACACAAAGAAATGGGGGATGAGAAAAGAATTACAACCTATTAGCATGCAAACAAAATAAATAAATAAGTAGAAATAAAATAAATGAAAAATGCACACACAAAGAAAAGAAAGAGGAGTAAAGAATTACATCCTTTAATAATGCAAAATAAGAAAAATAAAATGAAAATAAAAGATAAATTAAGGTTGGCTACTTGGTGACTTAATTTGTAATATTTCGAGTTTTTAAATAATTTTAAACTACATCGGGATATGCAGTGTTAATAATTTTAATATATATATTTGATTATTTAATTAGTTTGATAATTATTAAAGTTATTTTAAATTATTTTAAATTTCTTACGTAAAATTTTTTCGAGAATTTTATTTTTAGAAAAATTAAAACCTAAATAAATATTTATTATTTATGTTAGTCCGTTTTATGTAATTACATGATTCCATGCATGATTTTAATTATCATATTAATATATATACATATACATGCATATATATACATATTTAGCATTTTAGGGTTTATTTTTAATTATGTATGTATATATATATATTGTTTTATTTAATTAATATGTGTTATATATATATATATATATATATAAAGATTGAATTATTTACATTTTATGCCCCTCCCGTCTTCTCCATTCTTCTCGACGTCCTCCTCCCGTTTCTCACCGTTGCAACTCCCTTCCCTCACTGTTGGTGTGCCTTTAGACGTGCCACCACCCTCTCTAGCCCATTCCGCCACCCTCTCTTCTCTTTTCCGGCGAGTTTTGGCCGTGAAAAACCAAGGAAATCGAAACTTGAAGCTAGCTCTGATTAAGCATATTTCGGCCACCATTTCGTGCTCCACCAGTCTCTATCTTCTCCTTGAGCTCCGGTGAGTTCATTTCCAAGTTTGGTTTCATGTGATTTGGTTTAGATTTTCCTAGGTTTCCAATTTTCAATTTCGGCCTATATGAGTTCTTGATTTTTTTGAGCTTCCATTCTAATGATTCAAGCTTACTTCCTTCACAAAGATTGATTCTAGTAGCTCAATCTACATCCTGTAATTTTTGGGAATTATTTTGATTTTTGTGAATTTTTTATTATTTTATTAATATATGGTGTTTATAGGTGTTAAAATGAATTTTGAAAATTTATTTGTAATTTTTATGATTTTTGTATAATTATTGTGAATTTATTTAGTTTAGGTGATTTTTAGAAAATTAGGTTAATTAGGTATTTTGTTAAAATTAATTGGTTAATTGAGTATAATTATTGATTTTATTGAATTATATGTTGAGAAATTAATTTTTGAGTAATTATATTATTTTTAGTGAATTTTTGTATAATTATAGTGAATTATTTGAAATTATATATAACTAGGGGTATTTTGATAATTTGGTACTAAATTGGTTAAAAATTAAATTAAACTGGTTTTAATAGTTATTTGAGGTATAAAAATGATTTTTACAAATTGTTTAGTATTTTTAACTAATTAAAACTATTTTTCATAAATTATTTTCAAATTATATATAATATACTATTTTTGTAAATAAATGAATTTTTATTGATTTTAAATATGTTTTAGGGCTAATTATGTATTTTGGATTTATAAAATGTATTTTGGTCACTATTTATGAATTTATCGAGAATTATCGAGTTTTAATAATATTTTATTAAAATTAGGGTTTTATTGTAATTATCGGTTAAATAATTATTTTCAGCGTTTTAAATATCTAATTTGCTATATTTTGATTATTAAAGGGTATTTTTGGCATTTTAATGTATTATGTATTTATCTCGTGAATTGTGAACCTCGGTCGGTAAAATTGTAGTTTAGAAGTTCGACCGAGAGGTTGTGTGATTGTTTATTTTCGAAGTGTATTTTCTTGCAGGACCAACTCTACTTTCTGAGTAGAGAGATGTTCATTTTACAGGGGAGGTTCTGCAGAATTTTTGATAGAATTATCGTAAAATGTGACATCCGGTCGAATTCCTATTCTTATTCTGTGTCCGGTATTCTTAAATCGAGTCTCTAGAATTACGTTAGATTTATTATAATTTCGTATTGTCATTTGTTTGTTTAGTTGTGCCGAGACTGAGGTCTAGTGGACCAGGCCCGTTGGACTCGTCTCGAGGAGTGCACAACTGTGAGTTATTATTTTATATATACGTGTTTTAGGATTGCATGTTTTAGAAATGTATGTTTACATTTTATGAAATTTGCATAAATGATTTAATAATTGCTTAGGTATATTTTAAATTAAATGCATGTTTTATTATTGAATTATATTTAAAATGTTTTTAAATATATGTATAGTTTATTTATGGTTTATTTTATAATTAAATTGAATTTATTTGATATATATATACTCGAAATATACTTGATTTATTTTTGATATATTTATAGTATTTATATGGTTTATATTGTTATTTTAATTAATGTCATGCATTATTTATTTCATGAATGTATGGATTTATTTTAAATGAAGGATATCAATAGAATGTGCTACCTAGTGGGCAGCACTAGAACCGAGTACGTATCAGTGCGACAATAGAATTTAGGTTAAATTACTAACCTATTTGTGGATATTGATTGAATTGATTTAATTGATGTGAGATGCGATTTGAGAGTGTGATTGCTGGAGCTCGATTGACCAAGTGTCTCGGGGCCAATCACACTGACAGTCAAACTGCTGGAGCTCAGTTGACTTAGTGTCTCGAGGCCAGTCTACTGTCCAAATGGAACAAGTAAATTTATTTAGAATAAGTGAGCCTGTATGGCTAGAGTATTGTCTAATACTATTTGATGTTGTGATCATTTAGGGTTCTATTTGATCCTTCATAATCGGATATTATTTTCAGTATTTATATAAAATGATTTTGCTGCATCTGTGTGTTTTTGCCTATATATATATTTATTATATATACTATTGAATGTGTGCATTTGTTATTTAGTTATGCATGTATATATATTATAACAATTCACTCAATGAGGTCTGACTTCCCTCCGTTGACTATTTTTCAGGAGTGTCTTAGTCTTTAGACCTCAGTAGCAGACCCTTACGCCAGATTTCTTCTGCCCCTGCTTTACTATGTAAACTACTTACTTAATTTTATTCTGTATTCTAGACACTGCAGTAGTTATTTTAATGAACAGTATGTATTGTATATGTTTGAGATTTGTATTTTAAAGGATTGAAACGAAAATTTGTATTAAAAGACTATCTATATATGAGATGAGTTTGTTTTATCTAATGAGTTGGTGGATTATATTTATTGCATATGAGATTTTAATTTCCACTGCAAAATATTTTATTTGTGTTATTATTATTATTGCATAATTTTATTTTATTTTAAAGGCTTGCTACGGGTTCCGGATTCGAAAGAATATCCGTTCCCTAGGACCGGTCATGGCCCCAGTTTTGGATCGTGACATAATTGTCACTGAAATTTTGTAATAACCCAAATTTTTTTAATTTTTTTTATATAATTAAATATCGAGGTTTGCAACGTTATTAATATTTTTTATCATATGTTGTTATTATTATTACATTAAATTGTTATATTTAATTACTAAATTTAAAATTCTATTTCAAAACTATTAATATTATTATTTATATCTCATTTTTATTTACATGCACATACATTATTATATTAATTGTCATAACATTTTTTTTATATACATAGCATTATTATTATTGATTATTATTATTATTATTTACATAGCATTATTTTTAACTAGAGTTATTATTATTAGTGTGTTATATGAATATACATGTGTGTTGAGTGGGTGTGTGTATATATATATACACATTATTTAAGCTACCCAAATTATATATATATGTTAAAAATTAGTCAAAACTCACCAACCCAACCCCACCATTTTCTTCTTTTCCCATCTCCGTGATGCCATTTCGCCTCTCTGCTCTCTTTCCCACTCTGCATTCTCTTCCCCAGCAGCTCCACCATCTTCATGCCCCCACCATTTACTTCTTCTTCCTTCCTTGTTGTCTCAATAGTAGCAGCAGCAGCAGCAGCATGAAGACAACAACAGCAACACCAAAGATCAACAACAGTAGCAGCTTCGATTCAAGCAGAAGCAACCCTCCCCTATTCTAGGATTTTTGTGTTGAGTTTGTTAGGTTGATTCTTAGTTGATTTAGGTTGTTAGTTAGTTGATTTTGTTAGTTTTGAATTGATTTTTGATTTTGGTTAATTTATATTATTTAGTTAATTATGCAGAATTTTATTTTAATATTTGGTTAATTTTTGGGTTGATTTATTTATATATTAGTTGATCTAAATTATTTTGGTTGATTTTGGTTATGGGTATATATAAAAATGATTTATGTTGGTTAATTTAATCTTATGGATTTTGTATAATTTATTTAGATGTTTTAAGTTTATGTATATTTTGTTAATTAATTATTTGGGTTGAATATTGAGCTAATTAGAGTTAGTAAATTAGGTTAGTAATTTTTCTGTTAACAAAATTATTTTTAGTAAATTCATATTGTTTTTGAGGAATTATTATGTTTATGTGAATATTGAAATTTTGGGGTAATTATGTAATTTTGTTGAAAATATAGTTAAATTATATTTTAAATGGTTTTAGAATTTTATAGAGTATTACAATAATTTTTATAAATTAATTACTATTTTTAACTAATTAATTTTAATTTTTGAAAATTATACTCAAATAATAAATTATTTATTATTTTGTGATTAAATGGGTTTTTAATTAATTTTATAATATATTTAAACTATTTAAATAATTAAATGTGAATTTGACTAAACATGTTGAATATTTGAAAAAAATAGGAATTTTATAAATATTATATTATTATTTAAGATTTTATTAATTATTGTGAAAATTTTTATATTTAGTGTTTTGAAATTTAAATAAATTATATTATTGATTTTCTAGATTTTAGTGATTTTAACATGTTAGTATTTAATATTAGCCTTTTTGTGTTTTGTGAACCTCGGTTGGAGATTTGGGTAATTCGGGGCTCCAACCCGAGATGTTGAGTTTATGTGAAGTTTAGAAGTGTGTTTGCTTGTAGAATTGACTCTACTTCGTTAAAGGATGTCCGTTTTATAGAGAATATTCTGTTGAATTCTTGGTAGATTTCTCATAAAATGTGACATTGGGTCAATCCTAATTTTTGAATTCTAAGTCGAATCTTTCTTAGAAATTCTAGAAATTAGAGTTTCTAATTTCTCACAGTCATTTTATTTTCTATCTTTTATCCACCCCTCTGGTCGCGTCTACTAGTCGAGGTCGGATACGACGTATTAGAGGAGCGTCTTCATCTTGTAAATTAATATTTAATTTGCATGTTGGGTTTTAAAATTAAATAAATAAATTTTTTATGAATTTAAATTTATGAGATTTAAGACAGTATTCTTTATATGATATTGTATGAGTTGATTTATTTTATTTTATTTTTATTTATTGTAATTTTTCTTATTTTATTTATCTTCATTTATTTTAAATAAATTACGGTATAACGGGCTACCTTATGCGTTTTATCAAGATCGCGTGCGCACCAGTAAAATATTTGATTATATTGCTGGGGCCGAAGGTCTTGTGATGCTTTGCTCTCGGACACTGCCAGTAATATAATATTTAATTATTTAATAAATACTAGAGCTAAAGGTCTGATGATGTTTTGCTCTTGGACACCGCCAGTATAGTTAGATTAATATTTATTAAATCACTTGGGGAGATGGTCTGGTGATGCTTTGCTCTCGGACACCACCAGTGATATTGGATTAAGTGATGTGATTGCAGTTGTGCAACCTAGTGATGCTTTGCTCTCGGGATCTGACAGTCTTAAATATAAGTGAGTCGAATAACTGTTAAAATTGAGAACTCGGGTTCTACCTAGTTTTTATATTGAAATGTTTTAAAGCATTTACATATTTATTTCTTTCCTTTTGAAAAATGGATTTCTTATATGTATATCAAATTATTTCAATAAAGTTATAAATATATTATATTTTTATAAAAAAACTTATTTTAAAGGAGATTTTCAAACCGCATTCATTTCTTTTATTAGCTTACTCAGTGAGGTCTAACTCCCCTCAACTTTTTTTTTAGGAGTTTGAGAGTTTTATATTTGGCCTACTTCTCTACGCTGAGTAGATTCTTCATCGGCTATCTTATAGATCTATATAGTTGTGTTTGTATTAGGTACCGTGTATCGCAGTAAAGAACTATATAACTACATATTTTAAATTTGAATATTATGTATTAAGATTTATGTACTGAGATACTATTTGTATAATTGATGATGTATATTTTATGCACCATAATGTTATGTTTTAATTAAATTGAGAAAATCAGTTTGATAATATGCATTATGATTTAATTATTTTATTGTACGATTTTAAAATGAAATATTCTGCATTTTTCTTTTAAGGCTTACTACGGGTTTCGATAGTTTTATGTTTTCTCATTCCCTAGTGTCGATCATGTGCTCTTAGGTTCAAGTCGTGACAAATTTATTCCTGAAAAGTAAAATCCTATACAAAGATAGTCCCATTAAAGTAGTGACACCTTTAATTCTCTTATCGAGTTCACTTTTTCTTTCACCAAAAAACTAAAAACCTTTCTTTAAATTTTTTTCTTCTTTTTTAGAGTGACTTTTTTTTTTGTCCTGTGTCTCTTTTTTAAGAGCCCCTTTTTAAAGATCTCCTCTTTTTCTTTTATTTTTTCCCATAAAAAATATCTTTTATTTTTTAGCCAACTACACTCATACTCACTTCCCTTTTTTTCTCAACTCACTCCCTCACTTCTCTCATTTCTCCAATGGTAAAAAAAATCTTAAAACCTTTTTTTTAAAAAAACTTTTGGGCCAAAAGCCCATTTAAAAAGTCGATTTTAAACTTCCTTTTGAATTTTTTAGGCCATTATTTTTATGGGCTTATATTAGGCTATTTAGTTTCGGGTGAGTCAAAATTGGGTGTCAATAGTTTACCCCTACTTTTTCAAAAATTGAAATGCAAGCAATGTAATGAGATTTATGAAAAAGCACAGATGCAAACAATTAAAAGGATACAAACTTTCGGAGTTAAATGTTCAAGAGAAGTAAACTCTATCTTTTGCACCGTCATATTTAGAGTACAATCTAAAAGGTGAAATCTAATTTTTCGATTTGTAAGTTCTACTTTTTACATCATCATCTTTGGAGTAGAATTTGAAATGTGAATTTCTGCACCATCATCTTCAAAGTACAATTTAAAAGGTAAACTTTTGCACCGTCATCTTCAAAGTACAATATGAAAGGTGAACTTCTGCACCGTTGTCTTTAAAGTACAATTTGAAAGGTGAATTTGACACTTTGATCAGTAAATTCTACTTTTTGCACCGTCATCTCCAGAGTTTAATATGAAAGGTGAAATATGATTTTTTAATTTCCAACTTCTAATTTCTACACCATTGTCTTCAAAGTACAATTTGAAAGGTAAAATTTTGTATTATCATCTTCAATACAATCAAAATCCATCCTCCTCGAGGTATAATTTGAGAGGTCTAAGGAACAAGGTATTTCATTCAAAAATGTAGATTTATATTGTTAGTTTTAAGATGTCATACAAGATAAAGGTCTTATAACCACTTCAGGTGTCAAATGAGATGAATTAAAAATGTGATATATAACTTCTGGGGCATTAGGCGAGGTCAACTACAAACATGTCATATAGCCTATAGGGCATCAGACAAGGTGAACTGAAAATGTGCCACATAGCCTCTAGGGCGTTAAACGAGGTTAACTAAAGAAATGTGCCATGTAGCCTCTAGGGTGTTAGACAAGGTCAACTAAAAATGTGTCATATGGCCTACAAGGTGTCAGACAAAGTGAATTGAAAATGCACCATATAGCCTTTAGGGCATTAGGTGAGGTTAACTACAAACGTGTCATATAGCCTATAGGGTGTTAGACAAAG
Source organism: Mallotus nudiflorus (assembly GCA_947683625.1). Classification (NCBI taxonomy): domain Eukaryota; kingdom Viridiplantae; phylum Streptophyta; class Magnoliopsida; order Malpighiales; family Euphorbiaceae; genus Mallotus; species Mallotus nudiflorus. Next base: position 623,416 of record CANTUR010000481.1, read on the forward strand.
TGAATTAAAAATGTGCCATATAGCCTTTAGGACATTTAGCGAGGTTAACTAAAGCAATGCGCTATGTAGCCTCTGGGGTGTTAGGCAAGATCAACTAAATATGTGTCATATAGCATACGAGGCATCTAATGAGGTCAACTAGAAAATATGCCATATAGCCTCTGGGGCGTTAACTAAAGATATGCAACATGTAGCCTCTCAGATGTTAGGCAAGGTATTTGAAGCTAGTTTGCATCCTATGCACTAGAGCTAGCTCACTCTTAGAAAAATATATTCATAAAGAGTTCAAAACTAATGTATGCATGATCGTGAACTTTGAAAGCTTTCGAAAGTGATTTGACAAAACAAGCTTGTGTTGTGTGTGTAATGTTTATGGACAACATGCATTATTCTAATACGCATATGTATGTGATTTGAGAAATGATTTTTGTGAAACAATTTCAAGTATGCATGAGCTAATAGTAATCTAGAATGATTTTGTATATATAAAGAAGCCAAGTGTCTTTCCTATTTAGAGTTAATCTTTAGAATTAACCCTCCTTATATTAAAGAATCCATATTTGAAAGTTGAGTCTATTTGAGACTATCATTAAGACTGATTTATCTAAATGGAAAAGAAATTAAGACCCCTCATTATTAAATTAGGATTATGATAACAAATGCCCCCTGCTTGTTAGCTTTTACGAATGCTTCATTATCGTAGGGCGGTTATGCTTTATCCTTAGTATAAAAAAGACACTCTATTTACCCCCAGTTTAAGAATTTGTTAAAAGACTCTATTACTCTTAAGGTTTAACAAATCATATAATCTTAAAAATTTTCCCCTAATTGAGGAATTGATAGACTCTATCACTCTTGCATCATAAAATGGAATCTTATAATTTCTCAAACTGCTCTTCTTAGAATAAAAGTGCAACCAATTTTATTTTATATTCTCTCTTTTTCCTAAGTTGCCTCTTTCTAGGATTTTTCAAACCTAGCTGGGTCTTTTATTTTCTCTTTTTATTTATTTTCCCTCTTTTGCCTAGGTCACCCCTTTTTGAAAGTTTTCAACCTAGCTGGGTGGTTTTCAAATTCAAATTGATGATCAACTACTATTTTATTTTGCTTGATGTCCATATTGCCACATAGGCTATCAGTTACTTGATGCCACTTGCTGGATGTTTATGCTACTTGTATTCTTGTCTGTCACAAAGTCAATAATCATAAAAGAAGTCCATGTCTGATACTTCGTGTGCTAATATTAATTTCATTCATGTCTATCTTACATGTTTACTCATTTGTTATAACTAAGTATGCAATATTATACTTGTTATTTATTAGCCCTTTGCAGGTTTTCTAAACGACTATTTTTCAGCTTATAGTCAGTGGAAATTTTGAGATTTGAGGCTGGCATCATTATAAATTGTGAGGACTTTTAGAGGACACAGGATTGACTTTTCAAACGTGGGCGACACAAACAAAAATTTTTCTTTTGTTTTTTCTTTCTTCTCATTCCTCTCTTTTATTTTAATTTATTTTCTCTTCTTTTCCTTCTCTTTTTTGGTAAATATGGTGAATTCATTCTAGGAAAAGTTGACGTTAAAAGTGCCCGAAGGGAAATTAAAAGTCAATTTTGACATTATTCCTCTTATTTGATTTTTTTTCTTTTTTTTCTTTTCTTTTGAATCTCACTCTTGTCCAAGCATAAGATAGCATGCAAAATCATAAAAAATTATAATCATATAAATCAGACAATCAAACATTTATTAGCACAAAGAAAAAAAAGTTGTAGTAAAACATTGTTCTGAATCATTACAACCTTAAAAGATAATAATTATTCATGAGTGTTCAAATTCAAGTTAGCTTCCAAAATAGTACAACTCCTTAAAGTCCCTTATGCCTATGTTCTTTAATTTATTGACTAAAGGTGGAATGCATACTTTTATGGCTATTATCAACTGGTATGATTTTGCAGGTTTATGCTTCATCTGAGCCAACTTTCATCTCCATCTATTCAAGAAGCTCACAAAGGATTCATCATGTCTTTGAGTTCTAGTTTGTAGCTCTTGAAGGGAGACTTCAAACTGATAGTTCAACCCATATTGTTTAATAAAGGCTGAACACAACTCCTTCCAATCTTGCTACACATGTGGTCCCAGAGTGTAGTACCACTTAATAGCAACTCTTTCCAAGGACATTGAGAATTGTTTAACAATTTATGCTTTAGACAACATAGTGGCCTTCATATAGGTGACATACTACTTCAGGTGCAGGTGAGGATTATCAGTGCTAAAGTATTTCTTTATATTTGAGAATTTATATTTTGGAGGGAATGGTTCTTTCTCCTTGAAATCAAGATCCAAGTCGGTAAAGTTAGGACTAAACCCATACTTTTTTAGTGCAATTTGCAGTTGATCCATTTGCCTTTGCATGTCTTCCATTCATCCTGATTCATTTGGTTCTTCTAGTGCCTTTACTTTTTCTTTTACTAGCTCACCAAGAACCGTTCTAATTTCAGAGTTTTCTTCATTAAAAGGCATCTTCCCTGATGTCTCAACAACCATGTCTTAGATTATCTGTCTTGTCTAATCTCTAATTTCTTACAAGAGTTCTTGCTCAAAAGATTCAAAATTAAAATTAGAGGGTCCTAACATTTTGCTCCTTTATGAAGTAGTCTCAATTGTTTGATTGGATCCTTGATATTAGTATGCCAAATTACCCTCGATCTGCTTCCAAACAAAAATAGGCTTATGGCTATGAAAAATGCATTTTTGAAAATTACAATGAATGTCATGTATGCATGAAATGTAAAATTATTTATAATTATTTATTTACAAAGTGAAGCCTTCTAACGTTATTTCTCCCACACATGTATTCAATGGCAAGTCTTTTTTTCTAGGATTTTTGGTCTGGATTTTGATTACCATTAGGGGATAACAAAATTGATGTATGTAAAATAACTCTCAAGATGATATTAATAAATAAGTAGCAATTCCTATGAATAAAACCAAGATCTAACTGAACGGCCTATAATGGGCATAAAAGGCCTAATTTGATGTAACCCATTTTTAGCAGGCCCAAGTTTTATAAAGAGGACTACTATATGGCATAAAACATATGCATTTGGGAAAGAACCTAAGGGAAGTTGCTAAGTCACTATATGAGCCGAGTCTTGGGTAATAGGCTTCAGCTCCCACAACTATATACCTCTATTGTGTCTCCCTTCTCAAGGGCTTATGTAATATAGAAGTACGTGTCATAAATGACAATAACTGTATACTCCACCACTAGGTTTGAGTAAAATAAAGCAGCAAAACAACAACTATTGTTTGGGATTGAGTGTATATTGTGTGAAAGGTGTTGTGAATGCAAATAAAATAAGAAAATAATTAAAAATAATAAAACACAAAATACTGGAATCAGTTTCTCTATCCTCAGTGGAGTTGCCACTATAGGTGATGAGGTTCAGCACGTGCTTAAGTGTTTGGCGACCACGACACTGTGGGAGCTCAAGACCCACTAGAAAATACAACAATGGCTTATAACCCAAGTTAGAGATAGGAATTGCCACCTAGATGAGATACGGGACATAATTTACAATAATTGGATCCCTATCAGTCGTCCTCAGAGATTGGGTATGGGCTTTTGAATGCCTACCCAACCTTATGGTTGGCTTTTATTTATGTTTTGTGTTTTATTAATTTTATTATTTCTTTATTTACATGCAAAATTGCAATTGCCTCCATACAAATTTAAAATTTTACAATTAAGTTCAAGTTTGTAATTAATTCCAATTTCATGCATTTTAAGTATGATGCAAATGCTCAACATGAATTATATACGTTCATCCACAACAAAAATAAATTAATTAATTAATGAAATAAATGTACACACAAAGAAATAGGGGAGGAGAAAAGAATTACATCATTTAATCATGCAAAATAACCAAAATAAAATAAAATTAAATGAAAATAAAAGATAAACTAAGGTTGGCTATTTAATAACTTAATTGTCACTCAAATTTATTCTTGAAAGTTAAATGAATTAGTCCCAAAGCAAAATCCTATATTAAGATAGTTCCCTTCAAAGAAATAACACCTTTACTTCTCTTATCAAGTGCACTTTTTCTTTCATAAAAAAACTAAAAACCCTTTCTTTCAAAACTTCTTCCTTGTTGTAGAATTAAAATTGAATTGCTTAGTTTATTATAGAACTAAACTTGAATTTATTAGTATTTAATTAGAAGAAAAATATTTTATAGTAGAATGATTTTAAGAGAATTTAGAGAGAGTTTGGAGAGAATTTGGAGAACTATAATATTGAAAGAATTTGGAAAATAATCTATCTTTTTCTTTATCTTCTCATTAATGAATTTCAATCTCTTTGTATAGAGATTTTCTTTTCACAATTTGAAAACTATTTTCTCACAAACAATATATTGTTCATTCACAAGCAATATATTGTTCATTCACATTCATAATACTCCCCCTTGAATAACAATATTTTCCAACTGCCTCGTTAAAACCTTGCTAAATAAAATTCAGTGGGAAAAGCATGATTTTCTCCCCCTCAAGTTGATATGTACAATATTCCTTTACATAGTATGTAGATGTCACATTCCAATATCGTGAACATATTTTCTAAAGATTGTAGTTGAAAGTGCCTTTGTGAAAAGATCAGTTGAATTCTTGCTAGATTGAATATACTTGATATCTATATGATTGTCTTTTATTAGCTCGAGAGTGTATAAAAAAAATGTTGGAGGTATATGTTTGGTTCTATCACTTTTCATATATCCTTCCCTTAATTATGCAATGCATGCTGCATTATCTTCATATAAAATTATTAGACTTTTGTTGACTGGAAAACCACAAGATTCTTCAATATGATGTGTTATTGATCTAATCCATATACACTCTCTACTTGCTTCATATAGTGCAATAATCTCATAATGATTTGAAGAAGTAGCGACAAGCGTTTGTTTCTGGAAACGCCAAGAAATTGCAGTTCCGTTATTTGTGAACACATAGCCTGTTTGAGATTTTACTTTATGAGGATCAGATAAATGCCCTGCATCTGCATAACTAATCAATTCTTGTTTTGAATTATTAGAATAAAATAAACCCAAATCAACATTTCTTTTAAGGTATCGAAGTATATGTTTGATCCCTTTCCAATGCCTTTTTGTTGGAGCTGAACTGAACCTTGCTAATAAATTAACTACAAAAGAAATATTAGGTCTAGTACAATTAGCAAGATACATTAGAGCTCCAATGGCACTGAGATATGAAAATTCATAATCAAGAATTTCTTTATTTTCTTCACAGGGTCGAAATGGATTAGTCTCAATATTGAGTGATCTGACGACCATTGGAGTACTTAAAGGATTTGCTTTATCCGTATTAAAGCGTTTCAAGATCTTTTTTTTTAATTTGATCGATGCAAGAATATCACATTATGCATTTGCTCAATTTTTAAACCAAGGCAATACTTGGTTTTTCCAAGATCTTTCATTTCAAATTCTTCCTTTAAGTATATTGTTGCTTCATGGATCTCATTTTCTATTCCAATGATATTCAAATCATCAACATATATAGCTATAATCATAAATTCGGATATTGTTTTCTTAATAAAAATACATGGGTAGATAATATTACTCACATATCCTTTATTAATCAAATAATCACTTAAACGATTATACCACATGCATCTAGACTGTTTAAACCCATATAAAGATCTCTGGAGCTTGATTGAATACATTTCTTTGGGTTTTATACTTAATGTTTCAGGCATTTTAAATCCTTTAAGGATTTTCATATAAATGTCACTATCAAGTGATCCGTACAAATAAGCAATTACAACATCCATAAGACGCATTTCTAATTTTTTAGAAACTACTAAGCTAATCAGATACCTGAACGTAATTGCATCCATAACAGGAGAATACGTTTCATCATAATTAATTTCAGGCCTTTGTGAAAAACCTTGAGTTATAGGTCTAGCTTTGTACCTTATTATTTCATTTTTCTTATTTCTCTTTTGTATAAATACCCATTTGTATCCTACAGGTTTCACAATTTTAGGCATAAGAATAATTGGCCCAAAAATATTTCGTTTGTTTAGTGAGTCTAATTCAATCTACATAGCATATTTCCATTTTATTCAATCATGCCTATTTTGACATTTCATGATTGATTTTGGTTCAGGATCATCTTTGTCATTTATGATTTTACATGCAACAGTATATGAAAATATTTCATCAATACTTTTCATCTCATTTCTATTCAACAGTTTTCTTGTATTGGTATAATTTATCGAGATTTCTTGATTAATATCATTTATACCTTCCATTTGGGGACTTTCTTTATTTTCTATTTCTTCAGGGATATTTTCCTCTCTATCAATATAATTATTTACTCCCTTTCTCTTTCTAAGATTTTTATCCTTAGAACCAATTGGTCTTCCACGCTTTTGGCGTGTTGTAGACTCATGAGTGTCTTTACTCTCAGGTTTTATTTCTAGAATTTTAATACGAGCAGGAGTATTGGATGCTGGTATATGTGATTTAATCACTCTTTTTGTATCAATAAATGCATCTAGCAATTGATTTGCAATTGCTTGTAAGTGCACAATCTTTTGCATTTCTAATTCACATTGTTTTGTGTGAGGATCCATATGCAATAATGATGGTTCATTCCATGAAATATCCTTTTTCCCTTTTTTCTCCTTTTTTCCTAATGTTAGAAAAACAACCTTATTAAATTGGCAATCAGTAAAACGTGTTGTAAAAACATCACCAGTTAAATGTTCAAGGTATCTAATAATCGAGGGTATTTCAAACCCAACATAAATTCCCAATCTTCATTGAGGACCCATTTTTGTGCGCTGAGGTGGCGCAATGGGTACATATATTGCACAACTAAAAATTGTGAGATGGGAAATATTTAGCTCTTAATCAAATGCCAATTATAGTAAGGAGTATTTATTATATGCACTAGGTCTGATACGAATTAATGCAGCAGCATGTAGGATTGCATGACCCCAAAATGAAATAGGAAGCTTTGTTCTCATTATCAATGGTCTAGCAATAAGCTGAAGGCATTTAATCCATGATTCAACTAAACTATTTGAGTATGTACATGGTCAACAAGATGGTCAATAATAATCCCAATAGACATACAATAACCATTGAATGCTTGAGATGTAAATTCACCAACATTATTAAGTCTTACCCTTTTGATTATATAATCAAGGAATTATGCTCGAAATTTAATAATTTTAGCTAGCAACCTTACAAATGCAACATTACGAGTTGATAATAGACAAACATGTGACCATTTACTAGATGCATCAATTAATACCATAAAATATCTGAATGGTCCACATGGTGGGTGAATTGGTCCACATATATCACCTTGAATTCTTTCAAGAAACATAGGTGATTCATTCTGAATTTTAGATGGTGAAGGCCTCAAGATTAATTTTTTGAGAGAACAAGCTGTACGTGACATTTCATTTGATTGAGGAATTCTTTGCCCTTTCAATGGATGCCCACGTGAATTCTCAATTATCCTTCACATCATTACTGATACAGGATGACCTAATCTATTATGCCATAAATTTATTATTGAAGGATCATAAAATTTTTCTTTTACTGCCATATGTGATTCAATTACATGTATATACATGTAATGCAATCCAGTAGGGAGTTTTGACAGTCTTTCCAATACTTGTATTTTTTCTGATTCATAGAAAACTATATTTAAATATTTGTTACCATTTATAGTAATGGATTGGGTATCACACCCATTTCAATATATATCATCAAAACTCAATAAATTTCTTGTTGATTTTGGTGAAAACAAAGCTTCATCAATTATAAATTTGTTCCATTTGGTAACATAAATTTAGCTTTGCCAATTCCTTCAATCATATCTACAAGACCTGATATTATTTTTACAACTTCCTTTGTGGGCTTTATTTCAGAGAAATAATCTCTATTTTTCAAGATAGTATGTGTAGTACCACTATCTAGTATGCAGAGATCTCCAATATTGTCTTTATGTTGAGTACAATCCATATTAAACTTTAAAATAGATAAACATATAATTAATCAATTAAGGTAAAAATATAAAATAATTGTAAAGTAGGACATTTTATTAATTTGAAAATAACATATATAACAATAACATATTCTTCAGAATTAAAAAATAAAATAAGTAATAACATACTTAAAATTATAGTTGCCTCAATTTCCATTGTTAGTAAAATCATCAGTAAAATCAGAAACATCTAGATAAGTTGTATCATTAATAGGAGTATAATGCTCATTGAAGTTTATTTCCTTTTCTTTGTCTTTTAATGATGCCTTATAAAGTTGGCAAGGATGTGGTGGTGTACGACAAACTCGTGCCCAGTGTCCTTTACTACCACATCTGAAACACACAATTTCAGACTTATGTAGAGGCCTTTCTTGAACACCACTGATGACTGATTTTAACTTCTTTTGAGGTTGAGTCTGAGTTTTTTATGGAGTATGATTATATTTATTTCCACGATCACAGCCAAAAAATTGACCTCTTCCATGTCCATGACCTCTACCTCTCCCACGTCCATGGCTATTGTAATTTTTATGTCTGGAATAATTTATAGCACTTGCTTCTAAAAATTCTACTAAGCTAGTGGGACGAGACTGATGATTTTTTATTAAGAATTCATTATTTTTCTCAGCTACCAGTAGGCATGAAATTAGTTCAGAATATTTTTTAAATCTTTGCATCCTATATTGTTGTTGCAGTGTAACATTTGATGCATGAAATGTGGAGTAAGTTTTCTCCAACATATCCTTGTCTGTGACTGTCTATCCACAAAATTTTAATTGTGATACTATTCTGAACATTGCAGAATTATAGTCACTTACTTTTTTAAAATCTTAAAAGCGTAAAGCTCTCCATTCATCAGTGACTACTGGTAGTATTACATTTCTTTGATGATTATATCTATCTTTTAGATCCTTCTAAAGAACACTTGGATCTTTGATAGTCAAATATTCACATTTTAATCCTTCATCAAGATGACGACGGAGAAAAATTATAGACTTGGTCTTATCTTGTAATGAGGTATTATTATTTTCTTTTATGGTATCAATTAACTTCATTGATTGAAGATGCATTTCTACATCGAAAATCCAAGACATATAATTTTTTCATGTGATGTCAAGAGCAATGAACACAAACTTTGCTAGATTTGTCATTATGATAACCAATAAAAAAAAATATAACTTAATTAGAATTCATAAATTTGATGACTATTAAAAAAATCAAACATAATCAGAATTTACAAATTAATTATATCATGAATGAATATTGCAAGAAATAATAGCGGTACAAAAAATAATACAATAATACTTAAATTTATATCAAATAGAAAATCATCTTCTATATGAATTATTCCTAAAACTATTATAATAGTCATGATCAAAATACAAATATAAATACACCAAATCATGTTTACAATTTAGAGTAAAGAGAGAAAGAGAAAATGTATGAATTTGTGTGAATAAATAAAATTTATAGCTTGTCTATTTATAATGAAAAATATAGGCGTTTGTTACCGTTGGTAATAAAAATATAGCCGTTAGAATTTTTTTTTAATATAATATATTGAGAAATAAATTATATAAAGTAAAATTAATAAATAATAATGATATGATTATTTATAGTAAGTGAGTTAACATAACGATATGTATAAATATGGGGCAAAATCACTCATTAATATAAAATAGAGTATAGCTTTCCATTAACATAAATAATAAAAAAATATATAAATATGCATAAATATAAATTGGTAGGAGGCATAGTCATCCATAAGATTAGAACCATTTCTAGCAATTTTTGCATCAATGGTGTAGTTAGTAAAAAAAAAAAAAAACAATTAATATAAAGTTAGATTGAAGAAATAAATATAAATATGAATAAATATAAATTAGTAGAAGGTATAGCCATCTATATTATATTCATAAATATTAAATATTAAAAAATATGTACCTTATTATTTTGATCAATAATTTTTCATGTTAATAACGTGTTGTAGAATTAAGATTGAATTACTTGGTTTGTTATAAAACTAAATTTGAATTTAGTAGTATTTAATTAGAAGAAAAATATTTTATAGTAGAATGCTTTTAAGAGAATTTAGAGAGAATTTAGAGAGAATTTGGAGAACTATAATATTGATAGAGAATAATCTATCTTTTTCTCTATCTTCTCATTAATGAATTTCAATCTCTTTATATAGAGATTTTCTTTTCACTATTTGAAAACTATTCTCTCACAAGCAATATATTATTCATTCACAAGCAATATATTGTTCATTCATATTCATAATATTTTTTTTTCTTTTTAGAGTAACTTTTTTTTTGTCCGGTGTCTCTTTTAAGAGCCTCTCTTTTTAAAGATCTCCTATTGTCCTTTTATTTTTTCCATAAAAACTATCTCCTATTTTAAGTCAACTACACCCACACTCACTTCCCTTTTCTTCTCAACTCACTCCCTCATTTCTCTCCTTTCTCCAACGGTAAAAAAAAAAAAAAAAACTTAAAACATTTTTTTTTTAATTTTGGGCCAAAAGCTCATTTAAAAAAAATTGATCTTAAACTTCCCTTTACTATTATTTTTATGGATTCATTTGGATTTTTCATCATCACTTTTTGATTTCAGGTGGGTCGAAATTAGGTATCAACAATTACTAAATTCTATACTCAATTTTATTTTAATTTTATAATTTTAATTGATATTTTTTTTACTACAAAATATTGATTTTAATTATATAGAAAAGTCACTCAATATAATTTTAGTTAATTTAGATGACATGCACACAAAAATTATTACATCACAGTTCAATTCAATAAAAATTATGATGTCATACTATCACACTATTTTTTTTTCATAAAATTATTGACCATAATTTTATTTTACTTTTTAAATTTTTCACACTCAACATTATAAAATTATCTTTAATAGTTTTACAAAGAACATGAGATGGTAGTTTCACATGATAATTTTTATTGAGTTATTCTATAATGTGACAATTTTGACATGTCAAATAATCTAGATTAGTTAAAATTATTTGAGGTGATTTTACTGAATACTTAAAATCAATATTTTGTAATAAAAAAAGATATAAATTGAAATTATGGAAATAATATAAAGTTTAATAACCTCCGTCATTGTAACCAAAAAGATATACATTAAAATTATAGAACTAAAATAAAATTATTGAACTAAAATGAAATTTAATATAAAGTTTAATAAACTCTATCAGGTGATAACATAAAAAGTATGATCTAATGACTCATAATTATGCTACAATGGCTATCACATTAATTCATTTGCTAAAACAATTACATTAATTGATTGTTAATATTATCAATAAGAAGTAAAATTCTCATTTATTTGTGAAACAAATTTCTATCTGATATATATAAAAAAAAAAAAAACACATTAAATTTCCTAAAAAAAAACACATTAAAATATAAAAGAAATTTCTAAAATCAACAAAATTAACCAACATAAAGCTGTTTTTTCAGGCAGCATTTTGGATACAAGTTACATGTATAGAATTAGATTGATGATAGTGTATGCTCTGGATACCAATGATTTAGATTCAAAAAATTTCTAGAATGAGTGCACAATAAGATTAAATTGGTGATTCATTGGTTTAAGGATGCAAAGAATACGAGAAAAATATTCAATTAGGTGGGCCGTAAAATCTGAAATAAAGTCCATAGTTTGGGCTTGAGGCCAATTTATCGTCTAATAACAATGGCCCGTAAAAAGCCCAAGTAAGCAAAATTATTAGGAAAGATTAATCTAAGTATTAATCATAGTATTTTTAATTGATTACATTTACTGCTTGATTAAAGCAGTCAATTTTTTTTTTTTAGTTTCTTTCATAAGTTTCAGAGAGAATAAAGCTTTAAGTAATAAAAAGATAACCATTATTGAATTAACTATTTAATGGAATTATCATTTTTGAAATTAAATTTAATAATTTTTTTAAGAAAAAATAGTAAATTACACTATATTTAGATACAAGAGATTTAATTATAATTATAATTTTACATTAAAATTTTATTTAACAACTATGTGAATTTATATTAATAAAAATTTTAAATAAATTTAAAATTTCAGTTAATAAATTTATTTCTAATTATATATTATTTTAAATTAATTAACTTTTCCAAATATAAAATTAAGAAATAATAAAACTCTATGTGTGTTTTAACACATGTCTAGATTTTAATATAGGAGCTAAAGACAAACTCCATGTGCATATTGGTTTATGTTGCATAAAAGTGTATATATATATATGTGTATGTTTTTTCTATTTTTATAATTTTTTATGGAAAAAAAATTAAAAAACTAATATAACAACTGCTACACCTTGACTGGGCTATGGCTAACAACCCAAAGATATTTCCTATTATAATCTACCAACAAATGGTCAAAACCATGGCAAAAGGCAAATTCAAGCATACATAACATAACAATCATATCTTAGAAAAAGGGCATGTAAAGTGACCACATGAGCACTTGAATTTGAAGTTGACCTTAGAGAAAAATTAAAAAACATGGGGACATTTACATGCACTATTTGCCAACAATTACAATTATAATTTGGCTTATTGAATCAATCGTATATATATGTAATTACACATTCATATGATCTTATAAATCTTAGTATTTTTCTTTAAAATCATAAAGAAAATATAGAATTTCTTAAATTATATATTATTTATTACATATTCGTACGATTTTGAGTGTTGGATACTAATAATTATTGAAACATTTAAGTAGTGCAATAAGCTATATATTAGTAGGACTAATTGTAATACTTTGATAATTGGATAGCTCATACTCAAAATACACACAAATTCCACCTAACAATTTAGTTCCAGGACGAACTAAAACAAAACAAATTAAAGTCAAAAGGCCATGCTTAAGAAGTTTGATGAGCGTACACTATTTTATTGTTTGATTGGCATAGGCATAGGCATATTAATTATTTTTTATTTATTTAAATTCTTGAACAACAAATTCGATAACATATTCTGAAAAAATAATTTTAAAAATCTACGATATTTCTTAAAATAATAATAATAATATTTTCATTATAAAAAAGTAATATACATCTTATAAAATCCATCTTTTCATAAATTTAATGAAAGGATCATATCAAGGTAAATAGACAAATGGGGCATATTGCCAAAACAAGAAAAGGCATAGCTAGCAGCAATTCATGACGTCTGAATTGTGCTCATGGGGATGGTACAAACTAGCTAGTGTTAGTGTATAGTTAGGTGTTGGAGATAATTGGGACCAAACAAAAGGGTAGTACATTAAGGAGGTAACATTTGGACATTTTGGAGGGAAATATAGGAGAAACAACACAACATAAGAGACCGTTAGGTTACAATTTTCAGAAGGGTAAGCCAGAGAATGGTAGTTATGAGCAAACGGTCTTCTTTCTTGCTTCTTTACCTGGCTAGTATGGTATGGTGTGCTGGTTTTTCTTTAGAGTCTATACATAAATTAAAATTCGGTCTTCTTTTTTTTTTTTTTAAAGAAAAAAAAAATTGAAATCAGAATCTGTTTTCACATTACATTAAATATAAAATATTTTCTAATTGTATTGCATGGTTACCATTGGTTCCAAAAAATTTAATGTAAGAAAATTTAAACGTACAATCTCTTATTATATAACATTTTCGAATAAAAATTTAGTAAGATCTTACATCACTGAGCTAATTTTTCAGATTTTTAATTCTTGTATTTTAAACAACATTAAAGAAATAAATAAGAAGTGCTCCAGTCTTTTAGATTTTGAAGAAGAAAAGGCAGTACCAAGATTGAGACAAGTAAGATCAAGATTTGTAGCTGCTTGTCATCAACTGCCAACAAACAGTCAGCTGATATCTAATCATCATCATCATCATATATTATTAATGCTACTTCTTTTAAAGCATTCTGAGATTCACTCCTCTTTTTCTGAGTCTCTTTTATATCTTTACTTCACTGCCATTCACATGAAACTGGGGGCTTAAGTGTTCCATTATTTCTGGGCTTGTCTCTTCCTCATCGATCCGTCTTCAAGAATGTAAGTCAAGAAACGACTACTGTTCTTGTTTCTTATAATATGTAATGATTTCTAAGTATGTCCTTAATCTTCTTGGCCACTTGTTTATAATGCATGCTATACTGATTAGTGCTAGTTTAAGTTACAGTGATTGAACTCATCCAGCTTATACAATATATATATGATGCTGATAATGCTGAATCATGACTGGTACTGGGGCTTGCAATTTGTGCTGTTCTGCTAATTTTACTAGTTCAAGAAGTTAATAGCACATCTAAATCCTTGCATGAAATTTAGTATGGATTTAACCAAATAGTTAGGTACAACTTATAACTATAGTCAACTATAGATGATTTTTTTTTTCATGCAACCACGAGATGTTTCTACACCGAATTGGGTATGGAACTGATCTCCATTAGTCATTCGTCGCTAGCACTGGCCCAAAAGAATTTGACCTGACGAGAATTCTAGCATTCTAATATGAGATCTTCTGTTATACAAGGTCCCCATATAAGAATTTAGTGGGGCACCACACCACTGAGCCAATTCTTTGAGTTAACCATAGGTGAGATTTCATTACAACTGATCTCGTTATTGATTTGACTCATTCCCCATAAGTAAGTTCATGTATCACAACTTGATTATGATACTATATAGCAATGAAGTTTCTTTATAATTGTTCTTTGCATCAGATTCTGAGGCTTGAATCATGGCTGAGGAGCTGGATAAACCATTGCTGGCTCCTGAAAAATTCAATAGAGAAGGGATTGATTTGGTGAGTTGGAGAAACAAGAAGATACACATGTAACTACCATTATTGAAACATTCATTCTGTAATGAAGCCTTGTTTTTTTTTTTTTTTTTTTCTTTTCAGGAACGCTTGCCACTTGAGGAAGTTTTTGAACAACTAAAAACTTCTCCACGAGGACTTTCATCAGACGATGCTGAAATCCGTTTGAAGATTTTTGGTCTGAACAAACTTGAAGAGAAGCCAGTAAGTAGCAATGCTTTTGAAACAAGTAGAAGAATCATTTTGAACATAAGCATTTGCTTAATGAGAAGTTAAAATTTGAGCATTTTGAGGAGTGGTTACATTATATTGATGCAGGAAAACAAGTTCTTGAAGTTCCTCAGTTTTATGTGGAATCCCTTATCATGGGTTATGGAAGCCGCAGCGATCATGGCAATTGCTCTTGCTAATGGCGGTGTAAGTGACTTGCTTCTGGTTGGAATAGATTTCTAGACGTGACTTTCAGTTTTATGACTCTTTTGGTACGAAATGACATTTCAGGGGCAAGGTCCAGATTGGCAGGACTTTGTTGGGATTATTATTCTGCTGATAATCAATTCAACAATTAGTTTTATAGAGGAAAATAATGCTGGGAATGCAGCAGCTGCTCTCATGGCACGTCTAGCTCCGAAGACAAAGGTCTGTACCTTTGAGTGATGGCCTCAATTAGACGTAATAATTATGTATCTGTTTGTTGTTCAAGCGCAAACAAAAAATTCATGAGCGATGCAGAAGCTGACTATAGGCTTCGAATCTGAAGCGAATGTGCTGCCTGTTTGGTTCGGTATCCTTCAAGTAGGGTGGTGATGCTATTCTGACCTAAATCATTTATTCAGGTTCTCAGAGATGGACAGTGGAAAGAGCAAGATGCTGCAATTTTGGTACCAGGAGATATAGTTAGCATTAAACTTGGGGATATCATCCCCGCTGATGCTAGACTGCTAGAAGGTGATCCCTTAAAAATTGACCAGGCAAGTTCAATGCTTAAGCCTTGTGATGAGTACTATTTTACTACTCACTTGTTAGTGTACATAGCTATAATTCGAGTAAACACAGACCATAGAATTACAGTAAATGATGTAATGCATTTCCTGTGCAGTCATCTCTTACTGGAGAATCTCTTCCTGTCACCAAGAGAACGGGTGATGAAGTATTTTCTGGTTCAACATGCAAGCACGGTGAAATTGAAGCTGTGGTCATAGCAACTGGAGTTAACACCTTCTTTGGAAAAGCAGCACATCTAGTCGATTCAACTGAAGTAATCGGGCATTTCCAGAAGGTAACTATATAGAACTATCCAAATATTTAGTCATATTCTGTGTATGCTTGTGATGTCTAGCGGTCTTCGTCTTGAATGCTTGAAATACAATATTGGTATTGTGACAGGTTCTTACATCCATTGGGAACTTCTGCATCTGTTCTATAGCAGTAGGCATGGTTCTTGAAATCATTATCATGTACCCAGTACAGCGCCGTTCGTATAGAGATGGAATCAACAACCTCCTTGTTCTCTTGATTGGAGGAATACCTATAGCCATGCCAACAGTGCTGTCTGTTACTCTTGCAATTGGTTCACATCGTCTTTCTCAACAGGTGCACATTTTTGTTTTGCTGCAACTCATAGAAACTAGTAGTACTATTGCTTCTAGTGCATAACTTTAATTCTGAAATGATGCCGTTATTCATAAACCTGATCCGTTTAAAATTCATAAGGGTGCCATCACAAAGAGGATGACTGCAATTGAAGAAATGGCAGGAATGGATGTTCTTTGCAGCGACAAAACTGGAACTCTCACTTTGAATCGCCTCACTGTTGATCGAAACCTTATTGAGGTGTGAAAAAATTCTTACATTCTCTGTGAAAGTATGAATAAAATCAATTAAATCTACATATGAAAAATGATTTTTTCTTATATGTAGTGCCTTGCACTATTTGACATGAACACTGTTTCTGAACAGATTGCTCTGTTTTTAAGCAGATTGCTCTGTTTAAAAACAGAGCATTTAGTCACAAATAGAGTACTGTAGTACATAGTTTCTCGGACTTAACTTTATCATTGTAAGAGATCGGATGTACGAATCTTGGTTTTCCATTCTGATACCATTGAACATGTTCTAGATTCTGAGAGGATTCTGCTGCTTCTGTTGCCTCATTTGTTAGATGGGCCTAATGATTGAACTCACATCTTAAAACAGGTTTTTAACAAGGAAATGGATAAAGATACGATAGTCTTGCTTGCAGCAAGAGCAGCCAGAATTGAGAATCAGGATGCTATTGATGCAGCAATCGTTAACATGCTTGCTGATCCAAAGGAGGTAAAGACAAAAGACATGATGATGCATCGTTCTTTTGTCACGATAAATTCATTTTGAACAAAAAGAATTATTTCATCTTCTTGTCCACAGGCACGCGCAAACATCAAGGAAGTACATTTTCTACCTTTCAATCCAGTAGACAAACGTACTGCAATTACATACATTGATTCTAATGGTAACTGGTATCGTGCCAGCAAAGGAGCCCCTGAACAGGTATTTATTGAGCTGCAGAATCCTCACATTACACAAAGAATTAGTTCTAGACTTGATAAACAATGACCTTAAGCATTTCTTCTCATTTTCCATAATATCAGATACTAAATTTAAGCAAAGAGAAGGACCTGATTGCCAAAAAAGTTCATGCCATCATTGACAAATTTGCAGAAAGAGGCTTGCGATCACTTGGAGTTGCAATACAGGTATGCGCCTTTTTTTACCTCTCTTTTCAGCATTCATATTGATTAGGGTCGTGTGAGCTGAAAACATGACCATAATTCGAGCTTCATTTACAGCAAAAAAAAAAAAAAAGGACAATTGCCATGCAGGTGATGAAATAGTCGTTCTTATATAATTCAATTCATGTAACTACGCTTGCAGGAAGTACCCGAAAAGACCAAGGAAAGTCCTGGAGGTCCTTGGACATTTTGTGGGTTGTTGCCCTTGTTTGATCCTCCGAGACATGACAGTGCTGAGACCATCCGCCGTGCACTTAACCTTGGGGTTAATGTTAAGATGATTACAGGTAACTGCAAATTTCTAATGATATATCGAGAGCTTATTTGTGTTCAATAACTCATTAATATTTTTGTTGATGCTTCTGTGAGTGACTTTGGCAGAAATTCAGAAGGAAGAAACTAACATTGTTAATGTGATAATGTAGGTGATCAGCTAGCAATTGCAAAGGAAACAGGAAGAAGACTGGGAATGGGAACAAACATGTACCCTTCTTCATCACTATTAGGCCGCGAAAGAAGTGAAAATGAAGCTCTTCCAGTGGAGGAGCTCGTCGAGAAGGCAGACGGCTTTGCGGGTGTATTTCCTGGTACATAAATTAAACTGCATACCCACATCTTGATTCTTAATGTTTATGCTAGTAATTTTTTTGTGTTCCTATGCACTTATTACACATATGGAACTTTCAGAACACAAATACGAAATTGTTAAAATCCTACAAGAAAGAAAACATATAGTGGGGATGACAGGAGATGGTGTGAATGATGCTCCTGCCTTGAAGAAAGCTGATATTGGTATAGCAGTGTCAGATTCTACAGATGCTGCAAGAAGCGCTTCCGACCTTGTCTTAACTGAGCCTGGCCTAAGTGTGATTGTTAGTGCTGTCTTAACTAGCAGAGCTATATTCCAAAGAATGAAGAACTACACGGTTAAGTATCAATATCTTTCTTGTAAACAAACAAAATAAAGGGTAGAATCATATCTGTAGTCTTCAAAAGCAACATTTACTTTAGTTTAGTTACAGATAATAATACTGTCTGAAATGTGCAGATATATGCTGTCTCCATTACCATTCGTATTGTGGTAAGCTGAGTTTTCTCGTATATTTGTTCTAACTTAATATGTTCAATTTCTTGAACAAAAGCTGCATACAAGATTGTTCTTACTTCTGTTTTGTTTTGATTCTCGGTTGATGTTTGTAACTCAATTTCTATGCAGCTTGGTTTTATGCTTCTGGCGTTGATATGGGAATTCGACTTCCCGCCTTTCATGGTTCTGATTATAGCCATACTTAATGATGGTAACATTTCCAAAAACCATGATAATTTGATCTTCGATTTTGATGACTGATTCCAAAGATCATTTGATGATTGTCCTTATTTGCTTTGTTAATTAGGGACTATCATGACTATTTCCCAAGATCGAGTTAAGCCATCACCAAAGCCTGACTGTTGGAAGCTACCTGAAATCTTTGCAACTGGAATTGTCATTGGAACATACTTAGCCTTGGTTACTGTCCTATTTTACTGGGCTGTGATTGAAACCGAATTCTTCGAGGTATCAAACTTAGACCAGCCACTATTCAATCTTTGTTTAGATGTTACAATAAAAATTAGCTGCAACGCATAGCCTTTAATGAAAATCCATATGAGTGCAGAGAACCTTCCATGTGAGAGATATATCAGGTAACAAAGAGGAAGTTGCTGCTGCTGTGTATCTGCATGTCAGCATCATCAGCCAGGCTCTCATTTTCGTTACGCGTAGTCAAAGTTTTTCATTTCTGGAGAGGCCTGGAGTTCTCTTGATGTGTGCATTTGTGGTGGCTCAACTGGTAAATCTTTGATCTGAGATCGTCTAACGAATCCTTTAATCTGAGATTGTTTTTTCACTTTTCTGCCACTTAAGTACTAACTCTTATTGTTCTCTTCTTTTCCATTGTGTAGGTGGCAACCTTAATTTCAGTCTATGCAAAAATTGGCTTTGCTGACTTTAGTGGCATTGGATGGGGATGGGCAGGTGTTATATGGTTATATAGTTTAATCTTCTACATACCACTGGATTTTATCAAGTTCATAGTTCGCTATGCATTGAGCGGAGAGCCATGGAATCTAGTATTTGACAGAAAGGTTAGTGCTGCTAATATTGATGTTTCAGAATCTGATATTGCCTCTAAAGAAATATGCCTTGGCTTAAAATGACACTTCCATATAATTTCCATCTGTTTTGAACAGACTGCTTTTACTTCAAAGAAAGATTATGGAAAGGAAGATAGGGCAGCTAAGTGGATTATGTCTCAGAGAAGTCTTCAAGGCTTGGAGGATGCAAACCAGGAGTTTTTGAGCCATAAGAGATCATCTTTGATTGCTGAGCAGGCCAGGCGGCGAGCTGAAATAGCCAGGTACTTTTGAAACTCTTGTTCATAATTTGCTGTTTTCCAACAACTTCATTCAGGATTTCATTTGCACTTGGATCTTAATTTATACATACCTGCTAAGCAAAACTTTTCAACTCTGCAGGCTCGGCGAGATCTATACCTTGAAAGGACATGTTGAATCAGTAGTAAGGCTTAAGAACTTGGATTTGAATGTAATCCAGGGAGGTCATACAGTTTAAACCCATGATATTAACGTTAAATCTTCCAATTTTCTGGTGAAAGGAAAACTTGGCAGCAGAATCTGAGATGATAAATGTTGAGCATAATCTGCCAGAAGAAATTTGTCATTGAAGAGTCATTTGGAGTATTGGCCTTAGGGAGCAAATTCTTTTGTTCTGAGGGTCAAAGAGTAGCTAATCTGATAAGGGTATCTTTAGGAGATAAAATCATGTTGTTTTATAATTTCCATTGCGATTTTTTTCCGGATAGAGGACTAGTTGTCTCGAGCTTTGAAGATTCTTATTCCTGTTAGTTTGCAAAGATTTTGTTGTAAGAATTTGGCAAATTTCCAATGTAATAAAAATACTTAATACGGTTGAATTTTCATCTGTATCTTGAAGCCCAATTTCAATTATGACATTATTAAATGCTATTAATAAAACTAACAAATTCCAAATACAAGATTCCTGACAATGAATGGTGCTTAATTGAGATGTTTCACTGGATCAGAAACTTGTAAGAAAATGAGCATATGACATATATTAAGTAGTCTTCAAGAAGGTAAGTTACGAGCGAAGCTTTTCAAGGAGGCCAATGGAGCCTCCCTGTCCCTTCCAAGCCTTACTGAATTGACATAATCAATAGGACTGTGAGCAGCAGCACCAGGGAGCACCAGTCCCATTACCCTGACAAATGTGCTGAACCAACTCTCCTGGTAGGCTGGTCCATGTGTATGGCTTATCACAAAACTCCTAAGCAGCTCCCACAATGCATTAAGGCGCATTGGAATTATATGTTTCAATCCAAAGAAGTTTCTGTTGGGTTCCTCATCCATAAACTGCAAAAACAGACACAATAAAGAAGAGAAACAAAGATCAATCCTTTGTCATAAAGCTAGAAAAAGGACTTAAAAATAGAAACAACGTAGGTACACTACATACTCGACCAAAATAGCGGCTGTCATAGTAAAGACATGTTCCGAAATGCTTGAAGGCAAAGATCTTGTCATCAAAAGGCACTCTAGGCACCATGTCGTTGCAATAAACTACCCTGAAATATCTAGTAGCAGGATAGTTCAAGTGAGATTCCATGAATTTTCCTAGCTGCGCGTCGCCAACCCGTGGCTGCCCAAATGTGTATATATTCAACATTCTGTGCAGCACCTCTGTCTCTTCCTGTATCACCAGCACTGATGGGAACAATATAGCAAGTGCTCCGCCTAAGCTGTGTCCTGTGACTACAAATTTAGCATGCCTGTGATCTTTTAGTAAGGTCTTAAGCTTCGTCAACACAGCATAGTAAGCACTCTTTTTCGCCCATTCTAGCATTGTAGCTTCAGAATGATCGCCATGTAAATGGAATAAACCTGTTGCTTGTTTCCTCTGAAGGTGAGTTTGGAAACTGGTAGCATCATCTCTGCTGCCCAAACCTAAAGCTTCTAAGAATCCGACATGGATCTTTCCAACTTTTGGGACCTCATACCAAGAGAAATCAAAATCAGTGCTCCAATCTTCTGCATTAAAAGGTTCCGTTCCCCTAAAGCTGACCACTATCAAGTTTGCATCTTTAGGCTTGTCAGTGAACATGAACACTTGGGTATTGCTTTGCTTTTGATTTTCTGTTCACCAAAAATACAAATTAAAACATGTTATTAAAACCCATTATCAAAAACAACAAAAATACAAGAACTGGGTATACTTAGAATCTGTATTTTCTCACCATTCCAGCAGTTGTAGAAGGCCTCAAAATGCATCTGTTCTTGGCAAGGTTAACAACTATCAGTAAATGCACATCACAAAAGACTAAAGAAGATAGCAAAAGAATTCAATAAAATTGTATGTTAAAACTTGCCTTCCAATGACTGTTTACAACATTTTTAACAACGTTTTCATTCTCATAAACAATCTTAGCTGCCATGATGGAAAGGTCCATTAGATATCTGTTCCCCAAAGCTGATCTTATGTTTGCATCATTAGCGACACTATCATCTACTTTCTCAGCCAAAGTTGGACTTCTGAACAAGTCTATTCGCCCATCTAAATGTCCAACTGTGCTTATAAAATTTTTTGTGCCTCTTATTGGTATCCTCAGTTTTCCTGCAAGTTTTAGAATCAATAATTGTGTTAGCAACAAACATTTTTCGTTGTTGAATTATTAGTGTAAAATAAATGATTTTAACCCAATCAATATTGATATAATTAATACAATATAATCCGATTCTTTGTGGAGAAATTATATTTATTACATCCTTCTAGCTACGGCAAAAATTGAGCCGTGAATTAGAAAAGGGTTTGTTAGAGCTTTGTTATAGTGACGATTATGTGGTGATTTTTTTTATTCTGTCGCTAAAAGTTCGTACCATATCTGCTAAAAGTTATAATGACAATGTTTTCTAGAAAATTTTTTGAAAACTGAAAATTAAAAGTTGTTATTTAGTTGTGATATTTTTAAATTTAGAAAACTATTCTAAATAATAAAATATTTTAGAAAATTAATAAAATATGTTTTTATAATTTTTAAATTAATATTTTAATATTACTACAATCTCCTCAACCATCACTATCACCATAATCTCTGTTGTCATCACCACCAACATCACACCATCACCAATACAACCTCTACTACCTCTATCACCACCACCACCACCACCATCATTTCCACTATCTCCACCACCACCATCACCACAACTTTTCCTACCTCCACCACCATAACCTCCACTACCATCATAATCATCATTGCCACCACTTCCACTACCACCACCATAACAATAGTCTCATGATTTTGGATTAAAAATAATTAAATGAGCATGATTTATTATTTTTTATGAAATAAATAAATTTAACATTAAATATTATCATATGAATCATAATAATAATTATTATATTAAATAAAAAATATTATAATAAATTTCATCAAAAAATTATTAAAATATGAAAAATTTGTAAAATAAAAATAACAAATAAATTGATTTTCTATTTGGAAAAAATGAAAAACTAGAAAATAAGAAAAAGAAAAATAAAAAAATATTTTTTAAAATTAAATAGTCCATAACTTTTAGGGCGAACGATTTTTTTCAACAAAACATTTTTTTTTTATTTTGAAAACCTCAAATTAAAGACAGTACAAATCAATTTTTTTTAAACACCTTTTATACAAATAAAGAATAAAAACATAATAGTCGATAGTTTAATGATATAACTCTTTTAAAGCACACATAGATAAAAAATTCGATTCTTTTCTCACTCTCTTCAGTTTTGAAAAAATAAAAATAAAAACATATAAACTCAATCCTTCTCTCTCCCTTTCGAATTTGAAAAACAAAAAAACCTAAAAACGTATAAATACTTGTGTACCAAAAAATTGAAATATATATAATTAACAAATATACTTAATTATGATAAAAGTTATGATTTATTAAATTTTAGGTTTTTCTTCTTAACTATAAACTACAGTACTATCTAACATTAAACCAAAAAAGAGCTTGAATGGTGAAGAGAGTGAGTGAGAAGGGTATATACCATGGAGAAAATTATTGAGTATGCCAGAGACTCCACCATTCTGAAACACGAGGTTGAGGAAAAAATCAATGGCATAGCCAAGGTATTTCAATGGGGTAGCGATAAGAGCAAGAATCCTTCTAATAATAATAGAAACCAACAGAATCCACCTATGGTCAACAGCTGCACCACCCTTAATTCTTTCCTCTGAACTATCCAAGAAACTCATACCACTCTTCACATCGTTCTTCAAAAGATACTTAACAATTTCCCTTTTTCTTCCCTTCTTTGGGTCTACTATCAAGAAATTTGGAGGAGGAAGATTAGTGTTATCATCAGAAGCTTTTGAAGCAGACATGGTTTTGGGTTTCTTGTCACTACTGCTACTACTAGCTTCACCCTTCTTTTTAACTAAAGAATTCACTACTATATTTGACACAGGATGAGCAAGGAGAACTATGGTATTATTAATGGCATCAATGGTTGGTGAAGTAGCTGTATGATGATAACTATATATATAGAACAAAATACATACGTGGTGGTCTCTTGCATTCCTATATCTATGAATTTTCTTGTCACTAAAGCTATAGGTGATAAGACGACAAAACATAGCATTCACACGTTTTTAAAGTTTTTTTATTAGTTTATTTAATATGTATAATTCCAATGGTGTTCATATGTAAAAATATGGCCGCCACGATGATGCATGCTACAGAAAGATGATTAAACTATGAACACATAGAGATATTAAATATTAATTAATTAATGCATGTGTGGTTTAGTTTGTGATAACAATTGCTTTTTTTATTAATTATTTGATAAACAATACATCAAGAAATGTTAATTAATGCATAGTTTAGTTGTTCAATTGAGTTGGTGATGATGATGATTGGTTTCTTTATTGATTTTTGTCATTGGTAATCGTATTTTTTGAAAAAAAATTAAATAGAATGTGTTTCACGAACTACATAAATTAGTTGATTATTAAACACATCGAAGAATATTAATTAATGTAAGTCTGATAACAATTGATTTCCTGATTAAAAATAACTTCAACAAATTTTAATCGTATGCGCATTTGAGTCTATGATAACAATTGATTTTTGGCTTAATATATCTATAATTTCTTAAATTTAATGTGCGATTTGTCAGTTTATTTTTTAATTTATAAATATAAAAAATATATCTATGATTTTTTATCACTAATAATTATATTTTTTTTAAAAATAGAAGTGAAAATGATTTGAATTCACTAATTTTTTAATATTATGAAAAAAAATTAGCATTTGAAAAGTCAATTTGTGGCTGTTAATAATTTTATTGACAAATAAAAAAGTGACATATTTAACTTATGCCAAATTGACCACCCTCTAGGATCTTTCCTTAGTTTTAATCATGTTTGTGCATGAACCATCCAAGCAATTGAAGATTTTATGCATGTGGATGGCTCCAAGTCTAGGCAATAGTGGATGCAGGTTTTCCACTTGTTCTTTATATATAGTGTGGCTTTGTAGTTTTCTGCTTCCCTTGTGAAAAATAAAATACCACAGGATAAGGAAAAAAAAAAAAACGAAACAAGTTTCAGATTTTAGAGTTGATACTAATAACGTTTTAATCCAATGAATTTATGAATAATTTAACAGTTAATTTTAAAATTAATTTTTATTTAATTAGCTAATAATTTTTGTATAATAATTAACTAAACCTTATAGTGATACACAAATTACAAAATTAAATAAATTTAGTTGATTACTTATATTAAAAAATGAACTATATTTAATCAATATCCGTTGGTTTTCTTAATAAAAAATTATATTTTTTCATATAACAATTTAAATATTACAACCATATTCAATCTATAATTTGTTACAATTTTGATAAATTTTTTATTTAAACAAAACACTCTGTATCTGTAATCTTTTTAATATTAATACTTTTATTTACTCAAAAAGTAATTTAATATAATTTTAAAATTTCACCTAATAATTAAATGATAAAATTTAATTAATTTTATTTTAAATTTTTATTATATTTTATAAAAATATCTAAAAATAATAAAGATATTTTTTATTTATTAAAAATACTACTCTTACACAAATTATATGCTCTATTTTTTTGAAATATGATTATAAATACAAGATAAATAAAAAATTTAATTATTTTTATTTTAATTATTTTCTTAATAAATTTTTAAAATAATAAGAGTATTATTTTATTTATATCACAATCTAATTTTTGAATCTTGACAATGTTATGGTATAACATAGTAATTTATCACAGTTTTTAATTTTGATATTATTATACTATGACATAGTAATTTATCACAATTTTAACAACTTTTCTATTTAAAAAATTATTCGTTATTTTTTAAATATTTTTATCTAAATAATAATTTAGTTTTATAAACTTAATAAAATTATAATATAGTAATTTATTATAGTTTGTATAAATTTTCCATTTAAACACAATACTTTTTTAACATTTTTAATATTAATAAATTTTTATAATGAATTATTTTGTAAAATTTATTAATTTCGATGTTAATAATATATTTACTTATAAAAAATAACAAATATATTTATTTAAAATTTGTGCACTTAACAATAGATTAATATAGTGTTTGTTATATTATTTTTTATTTGTTCCTCATGGTTATCGATGTTCATACATTATTGAGCTTTGACTAGTTAGCTATGAGTACATACGGAGAATATGGATACAATTTACAAACATGTACAGGCAATAGGTGAAAAAAAATCAAAATCAAAATTGATAGGATAAGAGAATTATTGGTATGCCTGCTGTCATGAAATCATTAAGTTGATTGTCGTTAATATATGTACCTACGCAAATTACCTTTTTTTTTTTTTTTTTTAACGATCATTAAAGAAATAATCGAACCAATTTTAAATGAATAATTATTTTTTTTTTTTCTAAAGGTGACGTCCCTAAAATTTAAATTCATAACCTCATGGGATTATAGATTCACACACATTATCATCAAACTAAATGGTAAGGAAAATTACCATTGTTTTTGTTATTATAATAAAAAAGGCAGCACATGTTACTGCAATTGTACATTTTATAATCCATAAATTTTCCATGTTTTAAAAGTGAATATTATTATTGTTGCTTAATAATAATTTTATCATTATCAATAACAGTTAAAATTAACTAATAAAAAAATTATTTTTACCTATAAATATTTTATATTCAAATCATAATATATATAATTTTATTAAATTAATAGTTAAAAACATTTTACCCCTTTAATAGTTTTAATGATCATGTTAGTTGGAGTTAGGAACGGTTTTAGATAAGGTATTTGCCTAGAGTCCCTCCAAATATAGGGGCTCATATATATATATATATATTCAAAAAAATATTTTAAATAATTGTTTTATTTTATTATATTTTTTAAAAAAAATAGTTACTCTATTTTATTTATAAAATAATTTTTTTTTTTAAAAAAATTACTATTAAATATAAAATAAATTTTATTCAATGCTATTAAAAGTTAATATAAATAATTTTATAATTTTAATTTATTCATCTAGTTTTTATGTTGTATTTTGTTATTTTATTTTTTAATTAAATTATTTATTAGATATTTTATTTTTATTTTTAAATTTAAATTTATTATTTACTAATTAAAGCAGAAATTAGGAGAAAAAATTGATATATCATGAACTTTTATTTATATTATAATATAAATTAGAGATCTGTCGCACGTTCTGCTTAAAAAAGACAAACATATATATATATATATATATATATATATATATTTTATATCTCAGCTGCCCATCTTAAAGCAATAAGGCAAAAAGCTATATGCCGGTTCGCATGTCACGTTGTTGATCATCATGCTGTAGGATTTTGGATTGGTTCTTTTAATCCATGCCATCTGAATTGTTCTTATATATAAAATGAAAATTATTTTATTTTAAAATTTTTAATTATAATAAATAAAATTTTACTTATATTTTTATATTAGTTAAATAATATAGTTATTTTATAAGATAAAATATGTAAGTTAATTACTTAAATAATACATATTCATTAACTTTCATCTATAAATTTATTAATTTTCACTTTTGAATTTGTAAATTTATTGACCTTTAAATATGTAAATTTATTGATTTTTATTTACATGTTTATTAATCTTTACTTATATGTTCATTAATTTTTACCTGCAAATTCATTGACTTTTGTATATAATTTCAATCATATTTTCTGATACTATCTTGAATGTTCCCACCTAATTAAGGGTCCTCTACCCCCCTAAATAAGAACACTTGGACAAGGGAGATGACAGATCCGTCCAAGGAACTACCTCAAAGAGGAATCCTAACCGAAGAGGGAACACTCTCCTATAAAAATTATGATTCACTGATCCACAAGGAATCTAACTCCTCACATGTTTGAGTATTGCTATATATAGAACCCTATACCTCTCATAAGGGGACATCTCATTCTCACATATTCAAGCTATCTCACCTTCTCCCTGCTTCTATTCTCTAACTTAGGCATCAGAGTGTTTGTAGGGATTCCCCCCACCTCTCACCTTGCCCCCTGTTCATGCTTTGCAGGACGCCTAGCCCAGGAGTTCTGGAGATCAGTTATCAAGTGGCGCCGTCTGTGGGAACTCCTTGGAAAAAGCCATTCATTTACTTACTAAGCTAAAGACACCTTCACTATGACTTTTAGCCTACCTCCAGCCCAAATTCCTGAGGCTGACACCAATCCTTCTGCACCTATCCTTTCGACTGACCTTTCAGACCCTTTCCCAGTAATAATACCACCGCCCACCTTGCAGCATGTTGAAGCCTCATTCGGACATGTACCTTCACTTCTGAAAAACACCCCGAGATACCCGTCCTTGGGCACAGATCTCCCATACTATGCTTTGCTACAGCACCATCGATCAATACCCTCAATACCTTTTCCAAGCCTACTAGAAACGCTAGCAATAACCACTCCAAACCTAAACACCGTAACCCAAACACTCGGCTTTGATCAAATGAGCAAAGAGGCCATGATAAAAAATATTCAGGCGCAAATAGCCTTGATGCAACAACAGCTAAGCACTATAATACAAAGCGAGCATACTGAACCAGCTTCAAATAATGATAATACAGCACCCCAATAAGCCCCAGGGATGAGCACAGGGAAAAGGGTAAAGCACCAGAAGGGAGTGTAGTTCATCCATCCCAACTCTTGATGATTCAAAATTAGCGCAGAAGGTTGAGGAAGCAATATACAAAGCCCGGACTAAACCTAGAAAGGAAGAAGAATGGGTGATGGATAGCAGAACTCCGTTTGTCAGCAGAATAATTCAAACAAAGATTCCTAGTAAGTTTAGAATCTCGTAGCTTGATCAGTACGATGGGACAGGAGACCCTATCAGTCATATATTGACTTTTCAGACAAAGATGTTGCTCCAGAATGTGAATGATGGAATCATGTGCAGAGTCTTCCTAAGTACACTCACAAAGAGTGCCCAAAAATGGTTTCATCAGCTCCCAGAGAATTCTGTCACTTCTTTTGAGGACCTAGCGGAGCAGTTTTGTATCAGATTCATCACTAATATCTCTCCCGCAAAAAACATTAACGACCTGCGGATGTGCCGACAGGAGGCTGACGAATCTCTATGAAGTTACCTTGACCGTTTTAATAAAATAGCTATGCAAATTGAGCACCTCATTGATGAAGTTGCCATAGAAGCTTTGAAAAATGGCACCAGACTCGAAAAGTTAAAAGATAAATTAATGACTAAGGAGCCGAATACCTTTTCAGAGGCAATGGCGATAGCGGTCCGGAT
Source organism: Mallotus nudiflorus (assembly GCA_947683625.1). Classification (NCBI taxonomy): domain Eukaryota; kingdom Viridiplantae; phylum Streptophyta; class Magnoliopsida; order Malpighiales; family Euphorbiaceae; genus Mallotus; species Mallotus nudiflorus. The sequence continues at coordinate 653,004 of CANTUR010000481.1, forward strand.
GATAAAGATGGACAAAGACAGGAGGATGCGTCGGGAAGAAGACAGGCCATCAATCAAGGATGAACGGCCAAAATAGAGACCAACAAGCTTCCCAAAAATGAATTTTAGAACTCTGGCAGATAGATTTGACAGGGAAGTGGACATATATACACCCCTAAACACCTCTCGATCTAAGATCCTCATGTAGGTTAGGCATAATAGAGTGGGGATTACATCGGCCAAAAGAATCAGCCTAAGCCAGAGATTTACTCGTGACAAAGGCTAGTACTGTGAGTACCACCGAGAGTACAGCCATAACACAGAAGGTTGCAGAGAACTGAAGAGTGCCATAGTAAAACTGGTGCAGCAGGGAAAGCTTGATAATTTCACTGACGCGCTGAGGGGACGCGGAAACCCAGAAAACCATGACTGTGACAAAGCTGAGGCAAAGAAAGCTAGGAAAGAGCCAATTGGGATGATCAACATGATTGTAGGAGGAGAAAACACCGAAAAATGGTTAAAGCGCAGTAAAGGAGAAAAATCGATACCTGGGAGAAGTGACAGCGTTTTCAACCCGGAAGACGATTTGCATATACATCACACTCACAGTGATGCCCTGGTGATAACTGCATGCATAAATAAGTATCGGGTCAAAATACTACTGGTTGATAATGGGAGTGCTATTAATGGTTTATCTTGGAATGCGTACAAAGCTATGGGCGGCTCCATCACCAACTTAAAGGCCATCAAGAACCCTATCACTAGTTTTTGTGGGGGAAGAGTGCAACCAATGGGGATTGTCAATCTGGACCTAGAATTCAGAAACCAAGATGATGAGGAAACAAAAATCGTTTGGACTCCATTCAATGTGGTAGACATACCACGAGCCTATAATGGGATAATAGGATGGCCGGTACTTTACAAAGCAGATGCAGTCACCAGTATCCGACAATTAACCATGAAAATTCTAGTCAAGAAGGGGATCCATACTAGTAGGGGAGATCAGCAAATGGCCAGACAATACTATCAGATGACCATGAAGTCTCTAGCAGAGGCTTTTCATTTAGAGGCATGGGAAATTGAGAAGCAAGGCGCTGACCCATAACCGGTGGAAGGCACGGACACATTGCGAATCAGGGGAGGAAAGTCCATGAAAATTGGCAATGCCCTTGATCAGAACATCAAAGACACAATAAGGGAAGTCCTTACCAGACACTCAGAGGATTTTGCTTCTCAAGCCTCCGAAATCATTGGCGTGGACTCACGGGTTACCTGTCACTGCCTAAACATCAAACCAGGAGCCAAGCCAGTAGCACAAAAGAAAATAACTTTTACCTACTAAAGATAGAAGATCATTGCCGAGGAAACAGTGAAGCTATTAGCAGCCGGGTTCATTAAAGAGGTTACTCACCCGGACTGGGTAGCCAACGTGGTACTCATTAAAAAAGCAAACGGGAAGTATAGAATGTGTGTAGACTACACCGACCTCAACCGAGCATGCCCTAAAGACAGCTACCCGTTACCCACGATTGATTAGCTCATCGATTCCACCGCTGGCCACGGCTTATACAGTTTCGTAGATGCTGCCCAAGGTTATCACCAGATCCCGATGAAGAAAGAAGATCAGGAGAAAACGTCCTTCGTCACTCATGAAGGGCTGTACTGCTACAAGGTGATGCCCTTCGGATTGAAAAATGCTGGAGCCACGTAGCAAAGAATGATGAACCAAGTCCTCCAGAGCCAGATTGGAACCAACGTAGAGGTATATATGGATGACATCATCATCAAAAGCAAGCACCCAGAGCATCACCCAGTGGACGTGGATCGGGTCCTCCAGTTACTGAGCCAATCCAGGATCAAGTTAAATCCTGATAAATGCATCTTCGGAGTCTAAGTAGGCAAGTTCCTAGGGTTCATGATTTCTCACCGAGGCATTAAAGCTAACCTAGAAAAAATGGAGGCCATACTCAACATGGAGGCACCGAAGAGCATCCATGATATACAAAAGCTAAATGGTAGAATAACTGCACTAGGGCATTTTATTTCTTGCTCGGCTAGGCGATGTCTACCATTGTTCTGAGCTCCCAAAAATTCTAGCAAGTTTCAATGGTCCGCTGATTGCTAGGCAACATTTGAAGAAATTAAAAGATTCTTGTCTTCCCCATCATTAATCAGCCGTCTGATACCGAATGAGACCTTATATTTATACCTCTCTATTGGTAGAGAATGCATCGCTTCAGTACTGGTAAGGGAAGAGGGAAGCCAGTAAGGCCCTGTTTACTATGTCAGTAAGATGCTCCACGGACTTGAAGTTCGATACCCCATGCTGGACAAGTTAGCCTTGGCTGTGGTTCATGCTTCTCGAAAGCTTTGGCACTACTTCCAAGCTCACCATATTATGGTCCGGTCCCGTTTCCCACTGTGAAAAATATTATAGAGACCAGAGACTTCAGGCAGGCTAGTGCAATGGTCGATCTTACTCAGCGAGTTTAATATTGATTACGAGCCTTGATAGCAGATGAAAGCCTAGGCATTAGCAGATTTTGTACAAGAAATGGCTCCGAAAGACATAGCTTTGACCAAAATACCAGAATGGAAGCTCTATGTTGACGGAGCATCCTCAGCTCAGGGTTTTAGCGTGGGAATAATCCTCAGGGGGCCGCATAAGGTTCATATCCAGTACGCAGTCCATATAGAGTATAATGCCACCAACAATGCAGCTGAGTACTAAGCACTCATCACAGGTTTGAAGCTGGCCACTGAAGTCAGGGCTAAACACCTCATCACGCACTTAGATTCCCAACTAGTAGTTAACTAAGTCAGCGGAGCATTTCAAGTCAAAGATACCTACATTGCTAAGTACGTAGACAAAGCCAAGTGACTTTTGCAACACATCAAGTAGGACGAAGGCCAATGGAAGATCGTCCAGATTCCTAGGGAAGACAACAATGAGGCTGACTACCTTGCTAAATCCGTAGTCGAGAACAGTCAAGCATTTAGGGATATGAATTTCATCGAATCACTAACTAGTCCCAGCATAGAGGACACTGAAGTTTTTAGAACACAAGTAGTCTCGGAATGGATACAGCCCATAATCCAATATCTTGAGCATGGCACACTCCCAGAAGACAAGCTGCAAGCTCAGAAGCTCAAGGCCAAAGCAGCCCACTATTCCGTCCACCGAGGGGAGCTCTACCAAAAATCCTTGTCTCACCCTTGATCGAAGTGCATTTCCCCAGAGGAGGGAAATTACATACTTCGAGAAATTCACGAAGGAATTTATGGTGCACATGAGTCCCACTATTCACTCACTAGAAAGGCATTGCTTCAAGGGTATTACTGGCCCACCATGTCCAAGGATGCCCAGCAGCTAATGCAATCATGTCCCCAGTGCCAGTACTATGCCCGACTTAGCCACAAATCTTCTCGGCCTTTGCATCCCATCGGCAGCCCTTGGCTTTTCACCATGTGGGGGGTGGACATCCTAGGTCCTTTCCCTCCCTCTACCTCGCAGAAAAAGTTCTTAATCATGGCCATTGACCATTTTACCAAATGAATAGAAGTAGAAGCAGTCCCAACCATCACATAAGCTCGGATACAACACTTTTTTTAGAAGGAGATCATTTGCAGATTTGGCATCCCCCACACTTTAATTACAGACAACGACAAATAGTTTGACAACTATAAGTTTAGAAGTTTCTACTCGGACCTTGGAATAAAGCTGTGCTTCACCTCAGTAGCTCACCCGTAGACGAACGGACAAACTGAGGTCACAAACAGAATCCTCATGCAAGGATTGAAGAAAAGACTCGACGATAAGAAAGGGAACTGGGTCAAAGATCTGAATAACGTAATCTGGGCCTACAGAACCACACCCCAATCATCCACTGTCGAAACACCATTCAGAGTGACTTATGGCATGGATGCAGTAATTCCAGTGGAGGTTGGGTCCCCAAGTTACTAGGTAAGCCAAGACCTCAACCACACCGTCAATAACACTAACGCATGGATATGCCTTGACGTATTTGAGGAATGAAGAGAACAAGTGGCAGCAACGGCTGAGGAACATCGATAAAGAATAACCCGGTACCACCATCTGCGTAAACCAATAGAGAAATTCAGGACGAGTGATTGGGTACTCAGAAGAGCAGATATTAGCAAAGGCACCTCAAGCACCGGCAAGTTAGGTCCGAATTGGGAAGGCCCGTATCAGATCTCAGAATGCACAACAAAGGGGGCGTACAGACTAAGAGAAAGAGGAGGTAAAGAATTATCGAGGTTTTACAACTCAGACTCTCTCAGAAAATATTATCAATAATCTTATACTCAAATTCCCAATCTGATTCAATAATAAAAAGTATCTTCATTGATAAAGAATGTCTTTACACATGATTGGTTAAAAAAAAAAAAGATAGAAGATATACATCAACCTATACATATCTACTCTACTATTTGATCACTCGGACTCCCAGGTCCAAAAACTGAGGGGGAAGCAACATCAGCAGCCTCTGGATGCTCTCCAGACCCAGCTACAATAACGGCCTCTTCAAACTCCCTCACAGGAAAGGAACTGGCTTTTCGACGGGCGTCCTCCTCCACTGCAAGCCTGGCAAGATCGGATGGAGTTATCCGGTCTAACGCCCCAAGTCCAATCCTGAGTCTTGAGAGAGTATGATCCTTTTACACTCAGCTCGGTACGCCTTGAGAAACCCCCCTACCATGCTTTAATATGCCTTCTTATCATTTGCATGAGATTTCTCAAGCTCCGCCAGCCTCCCTTGAAGCTCAGTAATCTGAAGATCCTGCTCCTCGATCCTCCTCGTCAGCTGGGCCTGGCTATGTTCAAGCTCAGAAACCTTTTTCTGATTCACCTCTGCATCAGATTTGGCCTCCGTGTATCTTGTATGGCAGTGCTCCAGAGTTACCTTGGCGCTATCCAGCTTCTTCTTAAAATCTATAGTTATCGTCCCCACTTTAGTTTCCTTTAAGTTGTACTAGTTCTTCAAGTAGAAGTACTGATCCTTCGCTAACAACAAAGCCTGTGTCATCTATCAAAAACAACCAAAAAACTTAGTCAAGAATCAAGTACAACAGTTGTATCAAGTAGCAGAAACTCCCTTACCTCCAGTGACTGGCCGATCATGGAATCTAGCAATCTGTCTGGTCCCTCCTCCGACCAACGCTACATGTCACTGGGTAACCGCAGTGACTCAGCGTACTGGTCCTGTACTTGATTATTGGAGATGCTCGGGGGCTTCATCCTCTTCAATATCCAGCGCCACATATCCGGACAACTAGATAACCGGGGACGCTAGACGTAAATCTCTTCGTCCAGCCCCTCTGCATCTAACCCTGTGTCGATCAACCGCCTTTTTCTTTGCCTAACCCGCTCCAGCTACTCACTTTCCACTTGTGCCTTGCCCTTGAGGTCAGTGGGAACAGCCTCCGAAGCCAGAGGAGCCTCAGTTTCCAGGGAAGAAGAAATCTAAACCTCCTCCACTGCAGCTGGCTCATCTACTAGGGAAATCCCGCTTAAAAAATTAAAAAAGTCAACCATCTACAGATGAAAAAATAAGACTAATCAGACAAAATAAAGTTCAAAGAAAAATAATCATACTAGGGGAATGGTTGCGACTCGGACAGACTCTCCATATATACCTCCGGGACGCATCTTCCGCGGATTGAGCTTCGACGAGTCTATCTAGATGTAGCCATAAAACTAACTCCGTATCAGGATCGAAAAGTTTTACTGGATGGGTCACTTTATGACACTCGTTCGACCACATCCTTCGAACATCCAGGAAGTCCGATTGATGCTCCATAATGAAAAAATGGTATCTTCACTTCTTGTGGAGATCCAGAAGTTTAACAAAAAGTGAATGGTTGGGTACGGCCGACAAGGAGAACATCAACTCTCCCTTCTTCCTAGTCAACTTATACAAATACTGGAGGACATCTAGATCGGGAACCCTACCCTCTTCATGTATCAGTTGGATGAACCCGATCAGTGTCCTATAACTATTCGGATGAAGCTGATCGAGCACAATGTTATTCCTATTAAGAAAGTCTTTGACAAAGGGATCTAAGGGAAATTTTAGACCCCCCTCTAACTGATCAAAATACACTACTAATCTACTTAGCCCCGATAAAGGGATATGCGCCCTAAACCTTCTATCTACAGTGTGGAGGGCATAATCGGTGGGGATGTAGAACCGCCACCGATACCACCCTAGCAATTCGCTATCTACGTTGGACACAAAGAGGTCAGAGCTAATTTTTTCCCGAGGAGCCATAGCAAAGAAGGGGACAAAAACCAAATACAAAAAAAGGGCAAGAAAAGGAGGAAGAAAAGATGAAAAGAATCACCTGGTCACCTCAAGCAAGAATTATGGTAGGGAGAAATAGAAACAGTGGAGGCAGTAGAAACGCAGCAAAAATAGAATAAAAAAGTGAAGAAAGAAAAATGTGCCAGTTAGCAAGCGCAACAATGTTTATAGAGACACGGAAGGTCCTGAAAGCACGCCATTAACTACCCTCATTATTACTGCGCTCCTCCCTAGGCCACCAAGGGCCTGTTGGGAATAAAATAACCCATTAGGCGAGGAGTCGCGATAACGACGGTACGAGCATTTTGTTTACTGACACATGAAATGACGCATCAACCACGTGATCTCAAGAGTTGAAGTAAAACCACCACGTGTTGGCCTACCCACATTTTCGAGTGGGCCGCTCCATCGAGCAACTCGGGAGATGTTTTAAGCATCACTCCCAGCCCATTCCGAGCACATAAGTCCAATGATTGAAACTGGCACCCTCAGGTCGCTTCCGTAGTATTGAGGTTCCGAGCATGTAAGCCTCGCGCCCCTGAGCCGAGCATCTAAGTCTCAAGCATATAAAGTCCAGTGACTGAAGCTGGCACCCTTAGGTCACTTTCATAGTACTGAGGTTCTGAGCATGTAAGCCTCGCGCCCCTGAGCCGAGCATCTAAGTCTCGAGCATATAAAGTCTAGTGACTGAAGCTAGCACCCTCAGGTTGCTTCCGTAGTACTGAGGTTTCGAGCATGTAAGCCTCACGCCCCTGAGCCGAGCATCTAAGTCTCGTGCACATAAAGTCCAATGACTGAAGCTGGCACCCTCAGGTCGCTTCTGTAGTATTGAGGTTCTGAGCATGTAAGCCTCGCGCCCCTGAGCCGAGCATCTAAGTCTCGAGCACAAAAGTCCAAAGACTGAAGCTGGCACCCTCAGGTCGCTTCCGTAGTACTGAGGTTCCGAGCATGTAAGCCTCGAGCCCCTGAGCCGAGCATCTAAAAATCCAATGACGACTGGTTCCGTCTTATTCCAAAACGGACGGGTTAATCTATTGCGGTGCTTATACGCACTCGTTAGGTACCCCAGCTCCACATATTATGATTCGATGACGACCAACCAAAATACTCAGCACCAAGCTCTGCTTATTGTGACTGAGGCTGGCCACCTCAGCTAACCTGCATCTTATAACCCTTATAAAGGCATCTGCATCCTACTCGAACGCGACGGATATAAATATTCGAATATTCCGGGGGGGACTCTTGATACTATCTAGAATATTCCCACCTAATTAGGGGTCCTCTACCCCCCTAAATAGGAACACTTGGATAAGGAAGATGACAGATCCGTCCAAGGAACTACCTCAAAGAGGAATCCTAACCGAAGAGGGAACACTCTCCTACAAAGATTATGATTCACTGATCCACAAGGAATCCAATTCCTCCCAGATTTAAGTATTGCTATATATAGAACCCTATACCCCTCATAAGGGGACATTTCATTCTCACACATTTAAGCTATCTTACATTTTCTCTACTTCTATTCTCTAACTTAGGCATCAGAGTGTTTGTGAGGATTCCCCCACCTCCCACCTTGTCCCCTGTTCATGCTTTGCAGGATATCTAGTCCAGAAGTTCTGGAGATCAGTTATCATTTTCCTTTCAATCTTATTAAAATAGTAGCAAATTACAGTACTACTATATCTTTTCTTTTCTTTCTTTTTCCACTTCCTATATTGATAAAAAAAAAGAGAAGATTAATACAGTGTTTGTTATATTACTTTTTATGTGTTCCTCATGGTATCGATGTTCATACATTATTGAGTTTTGACTAGTTAGCAATGAGTACATGAGTACATATTGAGAATATAGATACAATTTTACAAACATGTATAGGCAATAGGTGAAAAAAAATCAAAATCAAAATTGATAGGATAAGAGAATTATTGGTATGCTTGCTGTCATGAAATCATTAAGTTGATTGTCCTTAATATATGTACCTGCACAAATTATTATTATTATTTTATTAACGATCATTAAAGGGGGTAATTTCATAATCGAATCAAACTAATTTTAAATAAATAATTTTAAATTCCTTTTATTTTTTAAAGGTAATATCTCTAAAAATTAAACCTATAACCTCAAATGATGAGATCATAAGTTCACATATATTACCACTAAATCAAATAGTAAGAGAAATTACCATTGTTTTTGTTATTATAATAAAAAAGGTAGCACATGTTGCTGCAAATGTACATTTTATAATCCATAAATTTTCCATGTTTTAAAGGTGAATATTAAAATTATTATTATTTAATAATAATTTTATTATCATAATCAATAACTGTTAAAATTAACTAGTAAAAAAATTATTTTTACTTATAAATATTTCATATTCAAGTTATACTATATGTAATTTTATTAAATTAATAGTTAAAAACTTTTTATCCCTTTTATAGTTTTAATCAACATGCTAGTTGGAGTTAAGCCGGTTTTAGGCATAAGCCATTAAAGTCTTTGTCTAAAGCCCTCCAAATATAGGGGCTCATATATATATATATATATATATATATATATATATATTTTAAATAATTGTTTTATTGTATTAGATTTTTTCTTAAAAATAGTTACTCTATTTTATTTATAAAATAAAATTTATTGTTTTAAAAATTACTACTAAATATAAAATAAATTTTATTCAATGCTATTAAAAATAAATATAAATAATTTTATAGTTTTAATTTATTCATCTATTTTTTATGTTGCATTTTGTTATTTTTCAATTTGAATTATTTGCTAGATATTTTATTTTTATTTTTAGATTTAATTTTTTAAAAAATTTATTATGTGCTAATTAAAATCGAAATTAAAGAAAAGAATTGGTATATCATAAATCCTTATTTATATTATAATATAAATTAGGGATACATCACACATCACAACTGGAGAAGACAAAACATGTTTCTAACGTTTTTTTTTTAGTTATTTTTTCATCTCAGCTACCCATATTAAAGCAATAAGGCAAAAAGCCATGTGCTGGTTCGCAAGTCGCGTTGTTGATCATCAAGCTGTAGGATTTATTTGTTCAAAAAAAAAAAAAAAAAAGCTGTAGGATTTTGGATTCTTTTAATCCATGCCATCTGAATTGTTCTTATATATATAATGAAAATTATTTTATTTAAAAATTTTTAATTATAATAAATAAAGTTTTATTTCTATTTTTATTCTAGTAAATACAATATATATTTATAAGATAAAATATATAAATTTATTATTTAAATAATATATATTTATTTATCTTCATTTACAAGTTCATTGATTTTCATCTACAGGTTTACTAAATCTACAAATTTATTGACCTTTAAATATGTAAATTTATTAATTTTTACTTGCATGTTCATTGATTTTTACCTGTAGATTCATTGACTTTCATATACAGTTTTATTAATATTTTCCTTTCAATATCATTAAAAAATAAAAAAAAAATTTATTTATCAAAACATTTTTTTCTTTTTATTTTATTAGTTACAATAGTTAATTTAATTTTTTATTTATGATTTTAGTCAAAATAAAATTTTTTATTCTTTAAAAATTATTTAATTTTTTATTTTTTAATTATAATAAATAGAATTTTATTTATATTTATATTTTAATTAAATATTATAAATTTATTATTTAAATAATATAAATTTATAAAATAAAATATATAAATTTATTAGATAAAAAATTTAATAAATAATATATTAAAATTATGATGAATTTTTAATTGATAACAAATATATTACAAACTAGAGTTGTAACTTTAAAAAACTAATAAAGCTCCACGCACAGAATGCTGCAATAGTAGCCAATGGCGGTACTGCTATATCTTTTCTCTTGTTTCTTTTTCCACTTCCTAAATCGATAAAATAATAATAATAATAATAAATAAATAAATAAATTAGAGTTACCACCTCTTGCAATTGCACACAACACGAAATCAGTTATATTTTAAGTTTAACTGCTATTTGATGGGTCTTCTGGCGTCATCTTGGCCACTAAGAATCTAACAATGGACCATCTTAGGCTTGGCATCGAGTTACACCATATTGCTTTTTTTTTTTTTTCTTTCTTTTAAATATGCGTCATAAAGTCTAGTTTATATTTCAATATGAATAAAAGTCATTAATATAATTTGCCACATAGAGAAAGATAAAAAGAGATCACTATCGCTATTTAATTAATTAAATATTATTGTATTTTTTTTTAAATTTATATGTTTATTATTTTTTATCAAAATTTATTTGATTGTCATATACTTTTAATAAATTAAATTAATTACATGTATAATTTTTTAGTCGAAAATTTAAAATTTTGCTCTTTTAAGTTAGGATCTAATATTGTGCTAATATCAAATTGTTTTTTTAATTTATTTAATATTAATAATAGAAAATAATTAATATCTAAACAATAATTATTAATTAATGATTTTAAATCTAAAAAAATAAAAAATAATTTTTATCTAGAATTATAAATACCTTTGAATCGGTCCTTGTTGGAGTCCTATAAATTTTAAATACAAATGGTGCAAACCATAATAATAATAGTTGTAGATAAAGTCATCTTCCAAAACATAAACAATTATCATTTTTTTTTAAATCGAACCAGCTTTCCTCGTATTGGTTTCCAACTTGTAGAATTATAATATTGATCAATTTAAAGTCATCCAGTTAATAATTAAGTTTAAATTATTCAAATCATCAGTCGATGTGCATGTTGGTTTCTTTTACACCATCATTATAAAAATAATTAATTAAAATAATATCAATTCATTATAATCTTTGCAATAGTGCTTTTTATTTAAGTTGAAAATATTCAAACTCCAGTCTTAATTTTTTTTCGTTGTATATCTATAAATTAAGTTATAATATATACATAACGTGAAAAATTCTTATGAAAATATTTTTTAAAATTATTAATATTTAAAATAATTTTAATTAATATGATTCAATTTTAATAAAATTATAATGATGGGCGAAAAAAAAAAATATTATTGCAGCAAGTGGATAGATAGTCCAAACCATTCAACGAAATATGATTCCACCATACTGATATACCGACCACATGCATATATCTTAAGCATTTGCACATTATCTGTTAAATTTTTGTCTTTATTTTATCGAGATTTCTGAGAAAGAAAAATTCCATTGTCATGATATATATAGAATATAAATAAACTCTTGTGCTAATTTAAAAAAAAAAATGTCAATAAAAAATTGGTTTAGTGATTATGTTTTTTAATACTGATTTGATTTATAAAATGTTCAAATCAATTTACTCCTCTATTAATAAAAAATACATTTTTTAATTTTTTTTCTTTTTCTTTGCCTTATATATGTATATCAACTTGGAGAAAATATTTTTCTTTGAAGATAGAGAACTTGTCCATTTTTTTTTATTTAAATTACTAATATATAAAATTTATTAGATTTTAATTAAATTAGTTCAACTTAGATAGAACCATATAAACAATTAATTTAACATGATTGCATACATAAGAATTCAAAATTGAAACAATATAAACACTAAAATTGTAAAAGATAGTGACAACAATAATTAAATCTGAAATTAAGAAAATTAGCCAATCCAAAATTACATTTTTTCAACAGAGTTGAGTTTGCAAATAGATCTTAATTTTTTTTTATATGGGGATAAAAATATTCTCAAATGATACAATTTGAAATCAAATTTATCATTGCTTAAAATAAGTTTTTCTTTTATTATTGAAGTCAGCTTATCATTTATGGAAAACGAGAAATTATTTTTATTATTTATAGACTGATAGACTAATAACACATATTTATTAACATTAAATTGTTAAGATACATATAAATCATTTTATATTCAACTATAAAATTGTTTAAAAAGTAACGGTAAACCTCACAATTTGCATCATTCAGCTGTTTATTGCAATATATGTTCAAAAAAATCTTACCCATTATAAGTTTATCATATTCAAATTTTTCATGTTAAAAAAAAAAAAAATTATTCATGACCTCAGAGTAATACATAAGATAAGCTCACTCATGAATAATACATTTCCATAGGCTAAAAAAAAACCCAATAACAGATGAAATGAGCTAGTAAGAAGTTATTTTAGTTTAAATCATATTTTTGAATTCGAGTTTTGATACATATATATAATTATATTAAACTAGTTGTTAGAATATTTTACTATTTTTATGATTTTATCCGAATTAAATTGAATTAGTTAAAATTTAATAAATTTCAGATACATCACAAATATAATTCATGTTGCCCACCACCACGACTGAGCTTTTTATTTTTTTTTGAAAAAATACATATATGATTCATGTTGTCCACCACTATAATTGACCTTTCAATTTTTTTTTTTTAAATACACCACATATGTAACACCCCATTCAAAAAGAAACTAACTATCTTAAAAATTTTCAATACTACAAGAAACATGCTCACAGGTAACCAACTTTTAGCATTCTATTAAAAGAGTTTAATGTAGTAAGTATACATGCCTTATCTAAACAACATATTTATCCATTTACAATCAAAATAAATATACACATATGGATATGCTCATATTAACAAAACTATACATATTACTCTATTCTAAAGATTAAAAATAGCATCAAAAGCTAAAATGTTAACTCGTCCTAGGTCTAACGTGGAAAGTGTAGAATGATATCCAATCAAGTTAAAGATTTACTAAAATAGATTATCTACAAAAAATAGTAATAAAAGGATGAGTATGAATACTCATTGAGTAGATTAAAAATTAAAAACGGCAAATACGTATTTTTTAGAAACAATAATGTATATATCATTTATACCAAATTCAAATAACTTATCATATTTCCATTTCAATACAAAACTTGATCAAATCATAAATAGCAAATCACATACTTTTCAACAAACGTCATATTTATATAAATACTCATCATCAAAATTAAAAGATTTAGTACACACTCAAGTCATAATTAATATTTTACGTTCTTTAGTGCTAACTTATCCAATATGTTAGTTGGCTAAGAGCACTAAATACACTTATGTGGTAACCTACCTAGTATGTTACTCCCTTTAAGTGATCAAATACATTTATGTGGTAACCCATCCAATATATTACTCCCTTTAAATGTTCATAAGTCATACACCCATATAGAAATATCCGCAAATGGTAAACCACCGGATTATATGCCTCGAAGGCATTAGTGTAATCAAGCTTTGTCCCAGAGACATTCAATTCATCAACAAACATTTTCATCATCTCATATATCAACCATAACATGAGTATGTGCAATTTATCATTAAGCAATACATATATATACACTTTCTATTTAGCAATCCTTATCAAAATGCAATACATGTGCTCAATATTTAGTAGCAAAATAGCATTCATAATATCTTTCACAAGATAGGATCAAAACTCATTCATAATATCTTCTGTCTTCTCCTCTCTTCCACTACTACGTTTTTTTCCCTTTTGTTTGTAGAAATTGTTCCTTTTTTTTGTGTGTGCTCTAGAGTCTTTCTCTTTTATCTTGTTCTAGTAAGGTAAAATACCATTTTAACCCAAACAATTAATAAAATTTTCCTTATTGACCCTTTTTATATTTATGTAATATTCATATCATCCGGTTCATTTAATTTATACCTATGAATCAAAATGTCATGCACATGAAAATGAAATGCATGTATATTATGAGAATGCAACTCTCACAACATATATAATTTATGTTGCTCAGCACCACCACCACCATTGAGCTTTTTATTTTTTATTTTTTTCGACATGAGAGGAGAGAGGGGTGGGGGGATTCGCTCCTCTCCCTTCTACAAGTGCTTTGCCCCGTGGATGGAAGGCTTTTGTTGTCCCATCCCTAGGCCGGCAGGCATTGAGCTTTTTATTGATTGCATAATTTTATTCAAAAGAAAATACATATAAGTTGCAGATGATCCAAAATTCCATAAAGCTGGAAGTACAATATCTCTTGCCCTTCTGATCAAACATGAACTGCACCCTTTTATTAATTATTTGCCTACATAGATATGTTGATGTCTTCTTCCATGATATATCTTGACCTTAATTATAATCAATGATCCTTGAAGGAAAAGCAGTGATACTGCAATAATCCATCTTATAATTTACGAGGGAAGCTTTTCAAGGATGTCACTTTCTCATACATGGATAGAGTTTCTCTTGCTCCAGGTACTTTTGTCGCTTTTGATAACTTTAAGCGAGGGAATATATTTTCAACATTTCTCTTTAGTTATTTTTGTCTCTTTTGGTATAAATTTAGTGATCTACCGGCAATAAAACATAGATGTAGCGGCAATAAAACATACATCTAGAAAATTATATGATATTCTTTCAATATTTTTTATAATTAATATTTTTACAACCTTAAAATTAATTTTATATAAAAAATATAATGACCATAATTAATCATAAAATAAAATAAAAATATTTTTATCCAAATAATAATCTAATTTTACAAACTTGATAAAGTTAACGGATCTTCTATTTAAACACAATAATCTTTCAACATTTTTTATATTAATATTTTTCATAATTTAATTATTTTATAAAATTTATTAATTTTAATTATTTATTTATTAAATTTATTTTTATAAAACTTATAAAATTATGCTATCTAATTTGATTTATATTAAATAAAATATAAACAAACCTCATTAAAATAGAAAAATATGTATTTTAACAAAATTACTAATAAATTTTAAATCATTTGCAAACTCTGCACTGCACTTCAAGTCTGTACCAACGATATTTTTGAAGATGGTTGGCCTTCCTATTGCCTCCTCCATCCTTCTTATCTTTTTCATTTTTCTTATCATCAACTTTCTTTCTTCCTGAGCTTGATTGGCTGTTTGGATTCTTGGCCAAGGCATTAATGAGTTCTGGAGACTGATTTGTGAAAGATTCTAAAATCTTCAAGGGATGAAATTTTTTATTCAAATATTTCAAGAAGGCTTACAAGAACTTTTTTCACAACTCTCTTGTCATTCAATTCCTCTCCCAATAGTGTAATATGGTTTACCACCTTCATAAACTTGTCAAAAAACTCTTTAATGGTCTCTAAATCCTTCATTTTTAAGGACTCAAATTCCCTTCTTAAGTTGAGAATTTGCTTTTGCTTGTTTCTTTTACTTCCTTGAAAGTCCTCCTTGAGCTTGTCCCATGCTTTATTGGCTATTTCAAGTTGCATGATTCTTGTGAAAATGCTGTCTGAAACCGCTGAATGTATGGAGGAAAGAGTTTTGAACTTTTTTGCACACTCATCTTCATGATTTTTAATTTGTGCAAGTGTTGGATTTTTCCTCAAGGGAGTAGGTTCTCTGCCAAACTCAATTATTTCCCAAAGATTTTGGCCCTTGAGCAATCTTATTTGTTGCCCAAACATGGTAGTTTTCTTTTGAAAAAGTCAGGGTGTAATAATAAGGGTTGTATTTGAAGTCATTTTAGTAAGCTTTTTGGTTTTGGGTTTGAAAGGATGAAGGTAAATTGTTGAATTATGCTCAAAATACAGCACAAGAACCATAAAAAAGGCTACGATACCACTGTCGGAATGACTTTATACAAAGAAAAAGAAGATGTGTTATTGGCTGAAAACTACACACAAACTTCATTTCATATTTATAGTCAGTACAAAGGAAGCTCTACAGCCTTACAACTGATGCATTATCTTTCACTAATTGCATCAAGAAAATTTTAGACTCAAACTAGGACTTGAAACATCATAAAATAAGTAAAAAATACTATTACTTAAATGAACATTGTAGACAATCTATAATTGCAAAGAGTACTGATACATTTAGTAGCGGCTCGCAATTTTTTATTAATTTTTTTGACAAATTCCTTTTTGTTGGGTTTTTGGTAAGAGCAGAGTCCCTAATTTTTTTTTATTCCTCCGCTTTGTAGCGGACTTAATAGGAAATTCACACTAAAATAACAAAATGAAACTAAAGTGACATCAAGCATCCCATGCACATCAATAGTCTTCAAGAAGGTAAGTTACGAGTGAAGCTTTTCAAGGAGGCCAATGGAGCTACCCTCTCCCTTCCAAGCCTTACTGAATTGACATAATCAATAGGACTGTGAGCAGCGACACCTGGGAGCACCAGTCCCATTACCCTGAAAAATGTGCAGAACCAACTCTCCTGGTAATCTGGTCCATGTGTATGGCTTATCACAAAACTCCTAAGTAGCTCCCATATTGCATTAAGGCGCATTGGAATTATATGTTTCAATCCAAAGAAGTTTCTGTTCGGTTCCTCATCCATGAACTGCTAAAAAAGACACAATAAATAAGAGAAACAAAGATCAATCTGTTGTCATAAGGC
The DNA here is from genome assembly GCA_947683625.1 of Mallotus nudiflorus. Lineage (NCBI taxonomy): Eukaryota > Viridiplantae > Streptophyta > Magnoliopsida > Malpighiales > Euphorbiaceae > Mallotus > Mallotus nudiflorus. The sequence goes on from CANTUR010000481.1 coordinate 669,662, forward strand.
TAGTAAAAAGATTTACAAATAGAAACGCAATAGGTACACTACATACTCGGCCAAAGTAGCGGCTGTCATAATACAGACACGTTCCGAAATGTTTGAAGGCGAAGATCTTGTCATCAAAAGGCACTCTAGGCACCATGTCGTTGCAATAAACTACCCTGAAATATCTAGTAACAGGATAGTTCAAGTAGAATTCCATAAATTTTCCTAGATGCGCGTCGCCAATCCGTGGCTGCCCAAATGTGTATATATTCAACAATCTGTTCAGCACCTCAGTCTCCTCCTGTATCACCAGCACTGATGGCAACAATATAGCAAGTGCTCCACCTAAGCTGTGTCCTGTGACTACAAATTTAGCATGCTTGTGATCTTTTAGTAAGGTCTTAAGCTTCGTCAACACAGCATAGTAAGCACTCTTCTTCGCCCATTCTAGCATTGTAGCTTCAGAATGATCGCCATGTAAATGGAATAAACCTGTTGCTTGTTTCCTCTGAAGGTGAGTTTGGAAACTGGTAGCATCATCTCTGCCGCCCAAACCTAAAGCTTCTAAGAATCCGACATGGATCTTTCCAACTTTTGGGATCTCATACCAAGAGAAATCAAAATCAGTGCTCCAATCATTTGCATTAAAAGGTTCTGTTCCTCTAAAGCTGACCACTATCAAGTTTGCATCTTTAGGCTTGTCAGTGAACATGAACACTTGGGTATTGCTTTCCTTTTGACTTTCTGTACACCAAAAATACATATTAAAACCTATAATCAAAAGCAACAAAATGTAAGAATTGGGCATGTTTAGAATCTGTATTTTCTCACCATTCCAGCAGTTGTAGAAGGCCTCAAAATGCATCTGTTCTTGACAAGGTTAATATATATCAGTAAATGCATGTCACAAAAGACCAAAGAAGATAGCTAAAGAATTCAAGAAAATTGTATGTTAAAACTTGCCTTCCAATGACTGTTGACAACATGTTTAACAACGTTTTCATTCTCATAAACAAGCTTAGCTGCCATGACGCAAAGGTCCATTAGATATCTGTTCCCCAATTGTAATCTTATGTTTGCATCATTAGCGACACTATCATCTACTTTCTCAGCCAAGATTGGACTTCTGAACAAGTCTATTCGCCCATCTATTTGTCCAATTGTGCTTATAAAATTTTCTGTGCCTCTTTTTGGTATCTTCAGATTTCCTGCAAGTTTTAAAATCAATAACTTTTTTAGCACCAAACATTTTTTCGTTGTTGAATTATTAGTGTAAAATAAATGACTTTAACCCAATAAATACTGATATGATTAATACAATTTAATCTGATTCTTTTGAGAGAAATTAAATTTATTAAATCCTTCTAGCTACGGCAAAAATTGAGCTATGAATCAGAAACGGGTTTATTGAAGCTTTGTTATAGCGATGAATATGTGGTATTTTTTATTTTGTCGCTAAAAGTTCTAATGACAAAAAGCTTTTAGGGGCGAACAATCTTTTTTCCACAAAACAATTTGTTTTTTTTTACACAAATCAGTTTTTTTTTTAAATATATTTTATATGAACAGAGACTAAAACATAATAATAAATGGTTGAATAGTAAAATGATGTAACTTTTTGAAGAATTAATAAGTTAAAAGTTCGATTATTATATATATATTTTTTGTCAATTTCCAAAAAAAAAGGCTAAAAATTTATAAATTCAATCTTTGTCTCTCCTTTCTAAATTTGAAAAAAAAAAGACTAAAAACGTATAAATATTTTTGTTCCAAAAAATTGAAATATATATAATTAACATATATACTTATGATTTAAATTTTAGATTTTTTTTTTACCTATAAACAACAGTACTATCTAACATCAAACCAAAGAAAATCTTGAATGGTGAAGAGGGTGAGTGAGAAGGGTATATACCATGGAGAAAATTATTGAGTATGCCAGAGACTCCACCATTCTGAAACAAGAGGTTGAGGAAAAAATCAATGGCATAGCCAAGGTACTTCAATGGGGTAGCAACAAGAGCAAGAATCCTTCTAATAATAATAGAAACCAACAGAATCCACCTATGGTCAACAGCTGCACCACCCTTAACACTTTTCTCTGAACTATCCAAGAAACTCATGCCACTCTTCACATCGTTCTTCAAAAGATACTTAACAATGTCCCTTTTTCTTCCCTTATTTGGGTCCACTATCAAGAAGTTTGGAGGAGTAATATTACTTTCATGATCAGAAGCACTTGAAGCAGACATGGTTTTGGTTTTCTCGTCACTACTGCTACTACTACTACTTGCTTCACCCTTCTTTTTAACTAAAGAATTCACTACTATCTTTGACACAGTATGAGCAAGGAGAGCTATCAAACTTATACGTATTATTGGCATTAATGGTTGGTGAAGTAGCTGTCTGATGATAACTATATATATATATATAGCAAAATATACATATATATATATATATATATATAGATATATATATATATATATGGTGGTCTCTTGCGTTCCTCTATCTGTGAATTTTCTTGTCACTAAAGCTATAGGTGCTAAGACGACATAACATATTATTCACACGTTTTTGAAGTTTTTTTTATTAGTTTATTTTAAGAAGTAAAATTCCAAATGTGATGCAAACTACAAAAAGATAATTAAATTATGAAAGAACTAAGATATTAAATATTAGTTAATGCATGTGTGATTTGAGTTTGTGATAACAATTACTCCCTATGTTTCATTTGAGTTATCGTTTAAGGTAGTGTCACAAAAATTAAATATTTTATTTAATAGACATAATTATAAGTGCAAATGATTATATAACCTTCTTTTAAAAAGACTAAAAATTAGTATGAATTATAATTATTCAAATAGAAAACTTACTCTAAAATCAAGACATGGATGAAATTGGAAAGAAAAAATTATTTTTTTATTGATAATCTTAAACAGTCATTTGGAATTGAACAAATTTTATTTTCTTACTCCTTATGTTCCATTTTAATTGACATTTTAGGTTAAATTTTTTTTTCCAATTTATTTGACGTTTTCAATTACCAATACATTTTAATTACCTTTTTTCCTATACTACTCTTATTTATACATACACTGCTTTTGGAAATATACAAATGTAAAAATTAGTTAAGAGAATTATTGTAAGAGTAGTATAATAGCATTTTATACAAATATTAATTACATTTTTTAATCTAAATGCATAATCTTTAAACGACAATTAAATTGAACAGAAGGAGTAAATGTCACGACCCAAAACAGGGGCCATGACCGGCGCTAGGGAACGAGAATTCTTTCGAATCCGGAACTCGTAGCAAGCCTAAAAAAAAATAAAATAAAACATGCAATAATAATAACAATATATAATGCAGCGGAAATAAAAATCATAAATATAATATTAGCATATGCACCAACTGGATTTAAATCAAATCCTCATCATCACATATATATAAATCTTTTAATACAAATCCAGTTCAAATATAATACAACATCTCTTTAATAATTTAATAACTACTGCAGTGTCTAGATAAAATAAACCCAAGATTCAGATAAGCAGTTTACACAAAGAAGCCGGGGCGGAAGAAATCCGACGTACAGGCCTGCTACTGAGGTCTGAAGACGATGACTCTCCTGAAAAATAGTCAACGGAGGGGAGTCAGACCTCACTGAGTGAATTACTATAATATATATACATGCATACTAAATGACAATGCATACAGTCAACAGTATATATCTAATATGTATATATACAGGCAAATACACACAAATGCAGTAAAATCATTTTATATATTTTTATTAAAATCATCGTTTATGAAGGATCAAATAGAACCCTATGATATCGAAACCTCAGACAGTGTTAGACAACACTCTAGCCATGCAGGCTCACTTATTCCAAAATATATCCACTTAATCCATTTAGACAGTAGACTGGCCCCGAAACACTAAGTCAACCGAGCTCCAGCAGTCTGACTGCCAGTGTGATTGGTCCCGAGACACTTGGTCAACCGAGCTCCAGCAATCACACCTCCAAACCATATCTCATACATCAAATAAATCAATTCCAATCAATATCCACAAATGGTTAGTAATATAGCCTAAATGCTATAAGCGCACCGGTACGTATTCGGTCCTAGTGCTGCCCACTAGGTAGCACGTTCTATCGATATCCTTCATTAATAAATATAAAACATTCATTCACAAATAAATGATGCATGAATTTGAAATAAATAGTAACATAAACCATATATATACTGGAAATATACCAAAAGTAAACCAGGTATATTTCGAGTATATATACGTCAAATAAATCCAATCAAATTATAAATTAAGCTAGAAATATATTTAAAAACATTTAAATATAATCTATTAATAAAACATGCATATAATTTAATATATACCAAAAGTAAACAAAAAATAAACTAAGGATATACTTAAATACAAATCACATTATTTATGCATTTTAATCAAAATAAAACATATATTTCTAAATTATGCATCCTAAAGCATATATATAGAGTATAGTAACTCACACTTAGTGCGCTCTACGAGATGGGTCCGACGGGCCTGGTCCATTAGGCCTCGGTCTCGGCGCAACTAGACAAACAATAAATAATAGACATCAGAATAAACCTAACAGAAAATCCTAGAACTCGATCTAGAATATTAATCACAGAAACAGGATTAGGGATTGATCGGACATCACGTTTTACGAGAATTCTACCAAAAATTCGACAGAACCTCCCCTATAAAACGGACATCTCTCTACTCAAAGAGTAGAGCCGACCCTGCAAAGAAACACACTTTGAAAAATAGTCTCAACCACTCATCCATAACCCCTCGGTCGGACTCCAAACTACAGTCTACCGACCGGGGTCCACAAACACAGAATAATTTCAGAAATACCAAAAATACCCTTATATCATAGATATACATTTTATAAATAGAAATTACATACTTAGCCTTAAAACATATTAAAAACCGATAAAAACTCATTTTATTAGTAAAATCGTATATTATATATATAATTGAAAATAATTCACGAAAAATAGTTTTAATTAGTTAAAAATACTAAATAATTTGTAGAAATCATTTTTATACCTTAAATAACTATTAAAACCAATTAAATTACAATTTTAGCCAATTTTGTGTAAAATTACCAAAATGTCCTTATATATATAAATATACTATAATTACTTCAAAAATTCACCAAAAATAGTATAATTATCAAAAATTAATTTTATCCACATATTTATCAATAATATCAATAATTAAACTCAATTAACCAATTAATTTGAATTTAAAACATAATTAACCCTAATTTTCCAAAATTACATAAACTTAAATAATTCAAAATAAATACATGGAAATTCATAAAAATTCCAAATAAATTTATATAATTCATTTCAATACCTATAATTATCATAAAACACAATTTCATAATTTATTTAATTAATTTCCTAAAATTAGAAAATAATATTAAAATATTCAAAAATACCCAAAAATCAAATTAATCTCCAAAAATTCCAAAAAAATTCACAAATGAATATTAAGCTACTAGGATCAACATTTGTGAAGGGATTTTTCATGAATCAAACAATTCAAAGTTCAAAAAAATCAAAAACCCTAATATGGCCGAAATTGAAAATTTGAAACCTAAGCAAATCAAGACCATTTCAGCTCAAACCAAAGCTAGAATCACACTCACCGGAGTTCAAGGAGAAGAAAGAGACCGGTGGTGTCAAAAATGGTGGCCGGAATCGTCGTCGACGGCGAGGAGAAGGATTTCGGCCAAAAGAAGAAAAACAGCTCGTCGGCGCCGGGGAAGGAGGCTGTTGGCGGCAGGGAACGGTTGAGGACGACGGTGGCAAGCCGGGAGGCACACCGACGGTAGGGGAACGGCGTGACAGACGGTGGTTGGTGGTGAGGGGGTGGTCGGGCACGGGAAGGAGAAGAGAAGGGAAGAAGAAAAGAAAAGAAAAAGAAAAGAAAAAGAAAAAGAAAAAAAGAAAAAAAGAAAAAAAGAAAAAAAAATTTAATAATTTAATAATAAATAAAAATAATTAAATAACAATAAATTAATAAACAAATAATAAAATATTAGGGTAATATATATTAAACCTAATTAAATAAATATTGCACACATACACGGTGTTTAGTAATTTAAAAATACGTATGAGTTCATGCAAGTCCGAAAATATATTTAAAATAATTAATAATAAATTATTTACGTGAAAATTTCCCCGAAAATAAAAATCTCGGGAAAAATTTACGTAAAACACTGTAAATAATACACAATAATTAAAATAGATTTTAAATACATATTAACTCGTAAAAATATCATAATATATATACAAAAATTATTAACACTGCATATCCCGATGCAATATTAAAATATTTAAAAACACGGGATATTACAGTAAAAGACAATTGGAATGGAAGAGAGGAAGTAATTTTTATTAAGTGATATTCCTTCCGTTCCATTCCAATTGTTTTTTAAGAAAATTAAATTTGTTCCACTCCAATTGACATTTTTAGATTACCAATAAAAAATAAGTCTTCTTTTCAAATTTACCCATATCTTGATTTTATAGTAAGTTTTTTTATTTGAGTAATTATAATTCATATTAACTTTTACACTATACATGGATTGAGGGGAATACAAAGGGAAGAGAAGAGAATAGCAGAGGAATTAGATCTTGCGTTATTTGACTATTAAAAGTTAATAGAGGGGGAAGTGAATTGAAGAAGAATTATTTCTCCTCATTCTTTTTATGTAAGGTGAAATTGATCACACCTTGAAGTGGGGTGTAAAAAATTTTAACTCCAAAACACATTACAATTTAAAATTGTATTTCCTTTTTAAACATTTCTTCTTCTTTTCCCATTATTAATTAATTTTTAATTATCAAACACAATAAAGTCTATAATTTTTATTCACTCTCCTTCCCCTCTCTTCCCTTTAAAATACCTTCTCTTTCCTTCTTTATATAGTTGTCATGCATAGTATTAATTTTTCTAAAAAAGTTTATATAATTATTTATATCTATAATTATATTTATTAAGTAAGATTCTAATTTTTGTGACACTATCTTTTATTGGAATGGAATGGATGGAATTGTTAATTAATGCATAGTTATTCAATTGAGTTGGTGATGATAATTGATTGCTTTATTGATTTTTGACATTATTGTCATTGATAATTGTATTTTTTTTAAATTAAATGGAATGTGTTTCACGAACTGCATATATTAATTAATTATAAACACATAGAAGAATAGTAATTAATGTAAGTCCAAATTAGTTAGTGACAACAATTGATTTCCTGATTTAAAAAAAAAACTTCAACAAATTTTAATAAATGTAATATGTCCAATTGAGTTTTTGATAACAACTGATTTTTGGCTTAATCTATCTGTAGTTTCTTAAATTTGATATGCTTCGTTAGTTTATCTTTTTAATTTATAAATTGATCATTTTTTAATTTGTTAAATATTTTATTTATTAATATCGAATTAAATATTTAAATAGTTTCATTTTAACTTTAAAAAAATTATACACTTTAAATAATATAAAAAGTATCAATAATTCTTATTTTAACAAATTCAAGTATCTATACGATATTTTATAATTGAGAAGGTAAATTGGTGATAAAAAATGTCAAGTTTTGTACATATATTAGGCCATGATTTTTTCATTAAATTTTATCACTAATCATTACATTTGTAAAAAATTAGTAGTGAAAATGATGTGAATTCATTAATTTTTTATGATAAAGAAATTATCATTTGAATAGTCAATTTTTTGGCTGTTAGTAAGTGTATTGACAAATAAAAAAGTGACATATTTAACTTATGGCAAATTGACCATCCTCTAGGATCTTCCCCTTGTTCTAAACATGTTAATGTAAAAGAAAAAAACTATATTCATTTAAATATATCAATTATTTGGAACAATTATATAGTTTATATTTTCAATAGAATGAAAAACATATAAATTATTTATTTGGGCTTCATTTTGTGACTTCATGCTTACAATGTGTGAACATAGCAATATTTAAATGTAAAATATGTATCATTTTATTTATTTATAATTTATTTTTAATTAAAGTATCACGTGAATAAAAAATTATTTAGATTCATAATAGTAATTAAATTATTAAATATATACTTTGATACAATTAATAAAATTTTAAAAATAATAAAATATTATTTTTTATGTAACATTTTAATATTAGAAACTTAATATAGTTTTATTTTATTGCAATTTTGATAAATTTTTTAGTTAAATAATTATACAATATTCTTTCAATATTTTTATAATTAATAATTTTCTCAATTCTAAAACTAATTTCATATAAAATATATTATGGCCATAATTAATCATAATATAATAATAAACTGTTAGTTATTTTCTTAATAAAAATTTAAAAAATAATAAAAAGTTATTTTTTTATATAACAACTTAAATATTTATTTAACAATTTTTTTATATAGCAATTTTTTAAAGTCATTTTGCCATTGTAAATGTTGGGAGGCCTCACTCTCTCTCTCTTTTTAATTACTAAAGATTCCCTTATTTTTTATTTATTTTTATATTTAATCCTTAAAAATATTTACAATACTAAAATTCAAATTAATTTTTTATTATGTTTTATTTTTAAAAGAAAATAATTTATTATCATAATTCAACACTAAAAACTAAATTAAGTCAATCAATTTTAATTTTTCAATTATAACTAAATAGTCTTTATATGCATACTTAAACAATTATGAACATAATTTTAAAAAATTTCAGAATTTATTTGTTGTCTAAATAGATTTGACACAACTCGAAAAGTTGATGATAGAATTAATTAAATGAGATAGCCATATAAGATGTTTTTTTATCATGTTAGACGCTTTTATGCCACCTAACATGGCCACGTCAACTCTGCCTCATGCCTATTGTTGTCGGGATAGAAATAACACAACTTTAAAAGTTGAAGAAGTAAATTAAAATGACTTTGAAAATAAAATTAAATTGATAATTGGTCCAAAGTTGAAGATATACCATATCACTTTCCATTAAATATATTATGATCATAATTAATTATAAGATAATAATAAATTGTTGATTATTTTCTTAATAAAAATTTAAAAGTAATAATTTTTTTTTATATAAAAATTTAAATATTACAATCTTATTAAACCTACAATTTGTTTCAATTTTAGTAAATTTTTTATTTGAATAGTAATATTTTGTTTCTTCAATATTTTTAATATTAATACTTTTATTTACTCAAAAATTAATTTAATGTAATTTTTTAATTTCAGCTAATAATTAAATGATAAAAATTAATTAATTTAATTTTAACTATTTTATTAAATTTTATAAAAATATCTAAAAATAATAATTATACTATTTTTTATATAACAGAAATAATACTCTCAAACAAATTATGTGCTCTATTTTTAAAATATGATTATAGATACAAGACATATATAAAAAAAAATTATTTATTTATTTTTAATTATTCATTCAATAAATTTTAATTTAATAAGTTTTTAAAAATAATAAAAGTATTGTTTTATTTGTATGAGAATTTAATTTGTCAAAATAGTATTATATTGCGACATAGTATTTTATCATGGTTTTAATAAAATTTCTATTTGAATAGTTATACGTTGTTTTTTAATATTTTTATCTAAATAATAGTCTAGTTTTATAAACTTAATAAAATTATAACATAGTAATTTATTATATTTTTTATAAATATTTTATTCAAACACAACAATTTCTTAATATTTATATGTTAATATATTTTCATAATTAATTATTTTATAAAAAATTATACACTTTAAATAATATAAAAAGTATCAATAATTCTTATTTTAACAAATTCAAGTGTCTACACGATATTTTATAATTGAGAAGGTAAATTGGTGATAAAAAATGTCAAGTTTTGTACATATATTAGGCCATGATTTTTTCATTAAATTTTATCACTAATCATTACATTTGTAAAAAATTAGTAGTGAAAATGATATGAATTCATTAATTTTTTATTATAAAGAAATTATCATTTGAATAGTCAATTTGTTTGGCTGTTAGTAAGTGTATTGACAAATAAAAAAGTGACATATTTAACTTATGGCAAATTGACCACCCTCTAGGATCTTCCCCTTGTTTTAAACATGTTAATGTAAAAGAAAAAAACTATATTCATTTAAATATATAAATTATTTGGAACAATTATATATTATACATTTTAAATATAATGAAAATTTATAAATTATTTATTTGCGCTCCATTTTGTGACTTCATGCTTACAATATGTGAACATAGCAATATTTAAATGTAAAATATGTATCATTTTATTTATTTACAATTTGTTTTTAATTAAACTAGCACGTGAATAAAAAATTATTTAGATTCATGTTAGTAAGTAAACTATTAAATATATACTTTGATATAATTAATAAAATTTTACAAATAATAAAATATTATTTATTTATACAACATTTTAATATTAAAAACTTAATATAGTTATATTTTATTACAATTTTGATAAATTTTTATTTAAATAATTATATAATATTCTTTTAATATTTTTATAATTAATAATTTTCTCAACTCTAAAACTAATTTCATATAAAATATATTATGAGCATAATTAATCAACAGATAATAATAAACTGTTAGTTATTTTCTTAAAAAAATTTAAAAATAATAAAATGTAATTTTTTTATGTAATAATTTAAATATTACAATCTTATTAAACCTATAATTTGTTACAATTTTAGTAAATTTTTTATTTGAACAGTAACATTTTATTTCTTCAATATTTTTAATATTAATACTTTTCTTTACTCAAAATGTAATTTAATGTAATTTTTTAATTTCAACTAATAATTAAATGATAAAAATTAATTAATTAAATTTTAACTATTATTAAATTTTATAAAAATATCTAAAAATAATAATTATACCTTTTTTTTATATAACAGAAATAATGATCTCAAACAAATTATATACTCTATTTTGAAAATACCATTATAGATACAAGACAAATTAAAAAAAATTATTTATTTATTTTTAATTATTTATTCAATAAATTTTAATTTAATACGTTTTTAAAAATAATAAGAACATTTTATTTATACGGCAGTCCAATTTTTCAAAATAGTATTATATTGTGACATAGTAATTTATCACGGTTGTAGATGGTAGAGTTTAGCGTGCATTTAAAATTTTAGCAACCGTGACACTATTTGAGCTAAGGACTCTAGAGAACACACTATTATATCACAAAGATATAGCGTGGAGATGAAGAGTCACTACTCAAAGTAATAACTAGAACAAATCGAAAGCGTCGTACTTGATTCTCTAAAAGAAAACTAGCACCAAAACCAGGAGATTTTGGATACGGAATACTAATTTCTTTTAGTTTTATGTTCATTTAGAATTATTTTATGAATTACTATTTTATCCTTTATTTACAAGCAATTTCATATAAATACTTATTTAAACAATTAACCTCAGGCAAACTAGTCATAAAAAAATTGTAAACAATGCATTCATTTAAGTTCATAATCCCTAAATTAGTCTAATCTACATTGATTTTAATCAAATGAGCTAAATCTGCATGTTTTAATTTATAAGTAGTCTTCAAGATTAATGGACCTAATTCCTATTTTAATTAATTAAGTGAACCTAAGTCTATTTATTTTAATTCTAAAAATGGGTTAAATCTACAAATTATGAAGTATTTAAATTAGCGGGCCTAATTCTATATGTTTAATTCTAAGGTGATCTTAAATCTATAAATTATGGAAAACATTTTAATTTAATGGTGTTGACCATTTGCATGATCAAACTCCAAATTTTGGACTTTGACAAATAATTTTTATATTAATAATTTCAATTAAATGTGTAGGGAATTATATACCAAGCATATAAACTTTTGGATAAATAGTGACTTCTCGGGCAATTTGAACCTCTAAGATTAAAAAAGGTTTTTGACATCTTTAGAACTCTTAAATGAGAAAATGAGCATCTTCACATTTGAAGTAGACATCTTGAGCTTTTTGAATTGGGCTTATTTGTTAAAATCCAAGTTCATTTAGTTAGGCACTTTTTGAGTTGAAATCCACATATACATCTGCTATCTTAGACTGCACATCTCTTAGTATTTTGGACATATCTTGAGTTACAGAAGTCCAATTAAGGTAATTCAAAATGATATGTGTCACGACCCAAACTAGGAGTCATGACCGGCGCTAGGGAACGAGAATTCTTTCAAATCCGAAACCCGTAGCAAGCCTGAGAAAATAAAATCATACAATAAATAAATAAAAGTATGATCGAATTAAAATTTTTCTGAATCAATAAATAAAATAAATACTCCAAATCCTTTCATAAATGTATACATATTCGTACAGTGTTCAAATATAAATTCTCAGAGTATTTAATATCTAAACAAAATAATGCTCCTCAAATACAATAACACAACTACTGCAGTTTCTAGAATTTAAATCATAATTCAAAATATACATTTACATAAAATAGTCGGGACTGAAGAACACCGGCAAGGAACTCTACAACTAAGGTCTGACGATAAAGGATCTCCTGAAAAAAAATAATTGAGGGGGGGTCAGACCTCACTGAGTGAATTATTATACTATATATACATGCAAACTAAACCATAACAATTAGACATTCTATACACACATTTCACACGAATGCCAAACTTTGCTTTTATAAATATACTAAATGTAGAAAACGTTTGTTTAATTTTATGAAGGATCCATAGAACCCTAATAATAGCAACCTCAAACAATCCCATCATCACTCTAGCCATACAGGCTCACTTGATTCCAAATAGAACACTTATTCCAAACTGGACAGCAGACTGGCCCGGAGACACTAAGTCGACCGAGCTCCAGCAGTCTGTCTGTCAGTGTGATTGGCCCCGAGACACTTGGTCAACCGAGCTCCAGCAATCACACTATCTATCATCTCACATCTTAATCAACCTAATAGATCATTCAATCCACTTATGGACAGTAGACTGGCCCCGAGACATTAAGTCAACCGAGCTCCAGCAGTCTGACTGACAGTGTGATTGGCCCCGCAATCACACTATCTAACATACCATTAATCTTAGTCAAATCAATTATAATCACCCAAAATTAACTCTCACTCAACCCTATTCTTTCGTACTTGTACGTACACTGTCACGACCTAAAACAGGGGCCATGACTGGCGCTAGGGAACGGGAATTCTTTCGAATTCGGAACCCGTAGCAAGCCTAAAAATAAAATAAACATGCAATAATAATAACAATATTAAATAATACAGCAGAAATAAAAATCATAAATATCATAATAACAATTTCACCAACTGGATTTAAATCAAATCTCATCTCATATATATAAATCTTTTAATACAAATCTAGTTTCAAATAATACAATATCTCACATAAATAAAATACATAAAATCCCATAATTAATTTACAACTATTGCAGTGTCTAGATTATAAAAATAAGACTCAAGTAAGTAATTTACACAAAGAAGTCGGGGCGGAAGAAATCCGGCGTACAGGCCTGCTACTGAGGTCTGAAGATGTTGACTCTCCTGAAAAATAGTCAACGGAGGGGAGTCAGACCTCACTGAGTGAATTACTATAATATATATACATGCATACTAAATGATAATGCATACAATCAACAGTATATATCTAATATGTATATATACAGGCAAATACACACAGATGCAATAAAATCATTTTATATATATATTTTATTGAAAATCATCTTTTATGAAGGATTAAATAGAACCCTATGATATCGAAAACCTCAGACAGTGTTAGACACACTCTAGCCATACAGGTTCACTTAATCCAAATATATCCACTTAATCCATTTGGACAGTAGACTGGCCCTCGAGACACTAAGTCAACCGAGCTCCAGCAGTCTGACTGCCAGTGTGATTGGCCTCGAGACACTTGGTCAACCGAGCTCCAACAATCACACCCAAATCACATCTCACATATCAAATAATCATATTCAATCAATATCCATAAATAGGTTAGTAATATAGCCTAAATACTATAGGCGTACCGGTACGTACTCGGTCCTAGTGCTGCCCACTAGGTAGCACGTTCTATTGATATCCTTCATTAATAAATAATAAAACATACATTCATAAAAATAAATGATGCATGAATTTCAATAAAATAACAACATAAACCATATATATACTAGAAATATACCAAAAGTAAACCAGATATATTTCGAGTATATATACGTCGAATAAATCCAATACAATTACAAAATAAACTAAAATATACCAAAATATACATAAAAGCATTTTAAGAATAATTTAGTTATAAAACATGCATATAGTTGAAAATATACCAGAATATACCGAAAGTAAACCTAAGTAATACTTAAATCATTCATGCATTTTTTATTAAAATAAAGCATACTTTTCTAAAACATGCACCCTAAAACACATATATATAAAATAGTAACTCACCCTAGTGCACTCCACGAGACGGGTCCGACGGGCCTGGTCCACTAGCCCTCGGTCTCGGCGCAACTAAACAAACAAATAATGACAGACATTAGAATAAACCTAACAGAAATCCTAGAATTCGATCTAGAGTATTAAACACAGAATTAGAAATTAGGGTTCGACTGGATATCACGTTTTACGAGAATTCTATCGAAAATTCGGCAGAACCTCCCTTGTAAAACGGACATCTCTCTACTCAAAAGAGTAGAGCCGACCCTGCAAGGAAATACACTTCGAAAAATAAGCTCAACACAAACCCACAACCCCTCGGTCGGACTCCAAACTACAATCTACCAACCGGGGTCCACAAACACAGAACAATTTCAGAAATACCAAAAATACCCTTATATCACAGAAATACATTTTATAGGTAGAAATTACATAATTAACCTTAAAACACTGTAAAAACCGATAAAAACTCATTTTATTTGAAAAACCGTATATTATATATATAATTGAAAATAATTCACGAAAAATAGTTTTAATTAGTTAAAATACCAAATAATTTATAGAAATCATTTTTTATACCTTAAATAACTATTAAAACCAATTAAATTACATTTTTAGTCAATTTTGTGTAAAATTACCAAAATGCCCTTATATATATAAATATACTATAATTACTTCAAAAATTCACCAGAAATTATATAATTATCAAAAATTAATTTTCTCAACATATTTATCAATAATATCAATAATTATACTCAATTTACTAATTAATTTCAAATAAAAACATAATTAACCCTAATTTCCCAAATTTACATAAACTTCAATAATTCAAAATAAATACTTAGAAATTCATAAAAATTCCAAATAAATTCCTATAATTCATTTCACAACCTAATTTAACCATAAAACATAATTTAATAATTTAAATAATTAATTTCCAAAAATTTGAAAATAATATTAAAATATTCAGAAATACCCAAAATTCCAAAAAATCTCCAAAAATTCCAAAAAAATTCATATATGTATATTAAGCTACTAGGATCAACATTTGTGAAGGGAGTTTTCATGAATCAATCAATTCGAAGCTCAAAAAAATCAAAAACCCTAATGTGACCGAATTGGAAAATTTGAAACCTAAGCAATTCTAGACCATTTAAGCTAAAACCAAAGCTAGAATCACACTCATCGGAGCTCAAGGAGAAGAAAGAGACTGGCGGTGTCGAAAATGGTGGCCGAAAGAGGAAGAAACGGCGAGGAGAAGGATTTCGGTCAAAAATGGCAAAAACCGAGCAAGCCACTGCCGGAGAAGACGACTGGGATGGCGAGGCAGCGGAGGAGAACGGAGACACGCAGGGGAAGGCACTCTGATGGCCGGTGATCGGGGTAGCAGCGGGGGAGAGGGAAATGGAGGAGAGTCGGGCACGCGGGGAAGAAGAAGAAGAAAAGAAAAAGAAAAGAAAAAGAAAAAAGAAGAAAAAAAAAAGAAAAAAGAAAAAAGAAAATAATATGTATATATTAAAATATAGTGTATAAATAAAATATGTGGGAAAAATATACACCACATATTATTATATTAATTTAAATAAACAATTAATAATAAAATGATAAAATATTAGGGTAATATATTAAACCCTAATTAAATAAATATATACACACATAGGCCTTATTTAGTATTTTAAAAATATATATGAGTTCATGCAAGTCCGAAAATATATTTAAAATAATTAATAATAAATTATTTACGTGAAAATTTTCCCGAAAATACAAGTCCCGGGAAAATTTTACGTAAAGCACTGTAAATAATACACAATAATTAAAATAGGTTTTAAATACATATCAACTCATGAAAATATCATAATTTATATACGAAAATTATTAACACTGCATATCCCGGTACAATGTAAAAATATTTAAAAACACGGGATATTACATACACGGTCATAGTACTGCCCACTAGGAATCACGTTCTATTGATATCCTTCATTCAAATAAATCATTCATTCAGAAAATAATTAATGTGGAACAATATTCATAATAGTAAAACCCACCATATATATATATATATATACCAAAAGTATACCTAAAATATACCCAGTATATTTCGGATATATATATATATGTCAAATAAAATATGAAATAAACTAAAGATAAATCATTAATATGGTTAAAAAAAACAATTTAAATGAGTAACAATTATGTAACATGCATTTATTTAAGAATAACCTAAATTATACTAATCATTTAATAAAATAATTATGGTTCGATGCACATTTAAATCATGTATAAATATTAAATTATAACAAACATAAACTTAAATATCTAACATACATATATAAAAAATGTACTAAAAATAAACCGAAAATATACCAAATCATATCATAATTAAATTAATGTTTAAACATATAATGAAAATAAAAATCCTAAGTCATGCATCCTATATGCACTGTATATATATACAATATAATAATTCACTAGTGTGCGCTCCTCGAGACATACTCAACGGGCTTGGTCCGTTAGGCCTTGGTCCTGACGCAGCTAGAAAGATAAAATAAAAATAACCGTCAGAATGAACTTCTAACTCTATAACTCTAGAATTACTATAGACAAATTCAATTAAGAATTCAGAATTAGACTCGAACCGGTTGTCACGTTTTACGAGAAATCTATCGGAATTTCGGCAGAGTCTCCTCTGTAAAACGGGTATCATCCCTACAAAAGTAGGGGCGATCCTGCACATAAAATACACTTCTAAAATCTCAAGGCACAATACCTCGGGTTGGGACCCCAAACTTCACAAATTCCCAACCGAGGTCCACAATACACAATCAACAATATTAAATAGTAAAATAATGAAAACCATAAAAACCCGTAAAAATATTTAAAAACCTTTATTTCCTAATTAAAACATAAAAATTTAATTTAAATAATATTTGATAGTAAAAATTCATAAATGGAATAAAATTCCCATTTTACAATTAAATTGACATAAATCGCAAATAACATTTAAAATCACAATTTAACATCACAAAAGTAATAAAACACACATTTAACTAACAAAATTCAAATATTATATTAATTAAATTAAATTTTACAATTATTCAACACTAATATAATAAAGTTCACAATTTAATTATATTATAAAATTAGTTTAAAAACCCATTTTTATTTCCCAAAATAATATATAATATATTATTGAAAACAATTTTTGAAAATAGTATTAATTAGTTAAAAATAGTAATTAATTTGTAAAACATCATTCTAATACCTTAAATAATTATACAATCAACAAAAACATAATATTTAACTATAATTAATACAAAATTACACATTTACCCCTATAATTTCAAATATCCAATATACTTAATAATTCCTCAAAAATTATAAAATCATTAGATTTATTTAATCAACATATATAATTCTAATATCAACTAAAACTCATAGTTAACCACTAATTTCAACAAAGTACATATTTAACTTAATAATTTAAAATACGCATAGGTTATATAAAATTCCGTAAAAATTATATAAATTCATAAAAATTTATTTTATCATTAGATAACATTTTAAAATCAACTAAAACACAGAATTAAACTTTAAATTCAACCAAAATATTCATTTAATTCAATTATCCAATATTTACATAAACTAAAAATATTCATTAAAATTATGTAAAATTCCCAAAAAATTAATTTTTCAACATCAAAATTAATAACAATATATAATAATACCATAAATCACAAATTTAATATTTTAACAATTAATTTATGAAAAATTAATAAAATAATAATAATATATTAAAAAATTCACCAAAAATTAAAATAAATTCTAAAAATTCAAAAAAAAATCTTTTCATGGAGATCAAGCTCCTAGAACCAACATTAGTTAAGGGATTTTGTGTGATTCAAACATTCACAACCTAAAAAAATCTGAAACCTTAAAGCCTAAAAACTAAAAATCAAACAACACTCAAACAAATCGAGATTTAAGCTCATTCTAAACTCAGAATAAGACTCACCCGGCATCAGAGGGTTCGAACGGCACCGGTGGTGAGTGAAATGGTGGCCGAAAAAGTGATCGACGGCCAAAAGCTTCCACATGCTGCCGCTGCATTTTCCGGCGTTCTGGCAGGCTTCAGACGGTCGGAGCATGTTGGGGAGGAAGAGGGAAGAAGGGGGAGCAGCTTGGCAGTGACTGGTGGCGACAAAGGCGGTTCGGCGAGGTACTCCGAGAGGCGCAGTGAGGGTAGGGTCGCGGTAGGAAGAAGAAAGAGAGGAAGTTTTTTTTTTTTGTATGTATATAATATAAATAATACTATATATTATAATTTAATTGTCTTATATTATAACATATTATAATATTACACTAAATTCACACACCACACATATATATTATTCACACATATATATATACACACACATATATATTTATACTACACACAATAATAATTAATATACACATATAATATTAATAATAAACCCCAATATATATATATATATATATATATATATATATATATATATATATATATATATATATATATATATAAACTAATAAAATACAATTAAATAATGTAATTTATTAAAATGATAATATTAAAATATTAATGACCCAAATTAAGTATTATCAAAACAATAATGTCCAAAATAATAAACTACAATATAAACAATTACGTAGAAAATTATATTTAAACATAAATTAATGAGAATTATTATCAAAATAGTAAAATAATCAAATAGGATTTTTAAATTTATTAACACTGCAAATCATATTTTAAAATAAAATAAATTTAAAAATCTAGGGTTATTACAATATGAAAAGATAAGTCAAATATCTATAAATTTCATGAAGAAAATATAGGCAAATTAAAATTTCTTCAGGAACAAATCATGGCTTCAACTTGTGTATAACTGTCTGATAGTGTTCTGCATTTTAGATTGTATAGCTCTTAGTATTTTGGACATATCTTAAGCTACAAAAGTCCAATTTAGGTAATTCAAAATGATATGAAAAGATAATTCAAATTTTGACAGCTTTCATGAAGAAAGTATGGTCAAATTCCAATTTCATCAGGAGAAAATCATGGTTTCAATTTGGGTATAGCTGTTTGATTGTAGTTTGCATTACAGATTGCACAACACTTAGTAATTTGGACATATCTTGAGCTACAGAAGTCCAATTTAGGTGATTCAAATTGATATGTAAAGCTAATTTAAATATCTAAAACTTGCATGAAGAAAGTATGGGTAAATTCAAACGTCTTGAGGAGCTAATCATGGTTTCAATCCATGAATAGTTGTCTGACAACATCACTCTCAATGATTCAAAATATAGATGTTGGACACATCATTTGCACCTCCAAAAAACTATATTTTTTTAGTATAAATACCTCTAGAGTTGAATGAAAGTTAAGCAACTTATTTATCATTCATTATTTCTTAAGCATTCATTGAGCTCTCAAATTCTCTTAAACAATTCTTTGTTTGTATAACTCTTGTGAGAGTTTGGTGTGTGTTAGAAATAGAAATTCTCTTCATCTTAAATCTTGGGTTAGATTAGAATGGAAGTAAGATTTATTTCTAAAAGAATTAGTTTAAGTGTTGTCCATTGAAACACTTGGATTTTGGTTTTTTGAGTGAGCCTTGAAAACTCATGTTGTAAGGTTATAAGAGTGAGCCATAAAACTCTTGTATAATCTCAATCTTGTGAATAAGATTGTGGGTGATTGAAAATCCTAACTTGGGGATAAGTTAAGTGGAGACATAGGATTTTCGTTGAATCCGAACTTATTAAATCTTTGTGTTCTTTATTCTTCCTTCTCAACTTTTATTTAATTCTTGCAAAGAATTCTTTTAATTTCTCATTTTTATTTGATAGTCCTATTCACCCCCTCCTCTAAGACTCTTTTCAAATGGGCAAAGTCTAAATTAATTAAATTAAACTAAAGTAGACCTATATCTAAATAACTAAATAGGTCTAAGTTACCTCTAACCTAAAGTCTGATTAATTATGGGCCTAAAATCAATTTTAATTAATTAAACCTAGTCCTAATTAAATTAGTGAACCTATTAAAGAAAAGGTGAATCTAATTATTAAACCTAAAAACATGAACTTAAGAAAAACACGACAAAACATAATATAAAAATCATAAAAATTAACAAATCAAATAAAATGATTATAAAAACAATTAATTAAAATGCATAAACCAAAAAGAATAAAAAACATGAAGATAATAAAATAAACTATATAATAAATAAAACTATATTAATCATGCATTCAATGATATCTAACCTTAATTAAATTATATGCAATTTAAATTTACTACAACCACCATTTATTTTAATTAAAGTTTTACTAGATAAACCTAATTTACTAATCAATTAATAAAAATAAAACACACAACACACACAAGATTTCATTATCCGACTATTGGAGTTATTACAATAATCTATTAAAATTAAAATAAAATAATAATACAATCTATAAAACAAAATAAACACAAAAATAAATAAGGAATCTAAAAAAACTATGTAGAATTTTATAGGGTTTTAATCCATGACATTCCATGAATCTTCATAGGTTTTATTATTTACAGTGAATTCATCATGTAACTCCATCCATAATCATAAACACAAACACAAAAAATAAAATAAACAATGATTAGTAATTAAACAAAATAAAAATTAAATTAAATTAAATTAAATGAAACCAAAATAATCAGGCAAAATAAATAGAAGAGGATAGAAAAAAAGATGATTTGATGGATACAATATTGATTTGCTCCTCAGAATAATATAAATTACTGTATTTTTAGAATATATCTTCAATACTTGATTTTCTCTTTCCAAAAGGTCTATTGCTTCTTCTTAAAAGAACACTACATCAAAAAGAATTTTTTTTTTTTGTGGATCCAAAAAAGAAAAGAAGAAGCCCCCCACAGGAGAATTGAGCTGAGTTAATATAGAAAACCCTAGTTAAAGGTCATGTATCTTACTGTGACTTCTCCCCTTTACAGAGGTAAAATTTTGATTTAATAATGACTTTTAATTCAGATAAATCCTAAAAAGGAAATTTATCACATCATTTGATCAATTAAAAATTAGAAAACTAATTTTTTATTACTGACAAATAAAAAACACAGACGGAACGTGATCAGAATAGCATAATCTCGATCGGAATTATATAATTTTGATCGGAATTACATAATTTCGATACTTTTTTTTAAAAAAAATAAAATTTTACAAATTAAGTCCTTTAAAAAATCAATTAAGTTCTTTTGAAAATGCATTTAGGTTTTTGAAATTTCAAACTTTAAACATTGAAAGTCTATTTATAATATTTTTATTATTAGAATCATTCATTGTATTCACACTCCATCATTTCGAAATTGAGTGTTTACAATTGTTTTAATAAATTTTCTATTTGAATAGTTATACATTTTTTTTTAATATTTTTATCTAAATAATAATATAGTTTTATAAGCTTAAAAAAATTATAATATCGTAATACTAAATTTAAGAGAAATTGAAAAATCACTCCGAATTTCTCAAAGCTCTGAAACCTCATTAGGGTTTGTTGATCTTTCATGAGTTTTCCGGCCTCAGGCCACCCTGATCGTCCCCTCTGCCATGGATTACCTAAGTCACAAGGATTTATTCACTTATTTTCCTTTGAAACCATCAGAAAAACTATCCTATGCGATGACAATCTCTTCTCGTACCTCTCTTATCTTAGCTTCTGAAAATGCAACAACCTCCAACAAAGGAGGCTATATTACGATTAAAATTAATCAACAGCTTTATGAGCATCGGCTATTGGTTTGTCAACACGCCCTCATTGCTAAATTAATTCTATCAAAGGGTGACGAACCATGGAAGCTCTCAGAGTTAAAGAAAAAATTGTCATTAGTCTGGGAGATTTCCAACAATTGGAAACTTGTTTATCTTGTAAGGGGTTATTATCATGTGATTTTAAATTCAAGCTCTGACAAGATTTCAGTTTGGAGCCGAGGAGTGGTATCTCTAAAACCAGGAACCTTACGTCTGCGACATTAGACGCCAAATTTTAATCCCTTAGCACAAAAATTCACACATGCTCAATTATGTGTGCATTCTTATAAACTCCCATGGGAGTATTGGCATCCGAAAATTCTAGCTTCAATAGCTCAAGGCATTGGTATTCCGCTGAAGTTTGATAATAATACTGTGAATGGTGAATTTGGTCACTATGCACAAGTTTTGATTGATCTTGATTTATCCTCCTCCCTACCGGAAACTCTTCTTATTGACAGAGTTGGCAAGAGCTTTTTTTATAGATGTAGTCTATGAAAATCTTCCCTCATTCTGCAATATTTGTTCAAACATTGGTCATCACTCCCAAAATTGTAGAATTGGTAAGAAATTATCTACTGCTGCTGTCTCACGCAAACCTGACAAGCCTACTGACTTGAGGACGGTTTAGAAGCCTAAAGTTCATTCCGATGTCCCAGTTAATAATGCTTTCAAAGAACTAAATTCCGGATTACGTTTAGAGGGAGATGATAAGATTCAAGCAATTCCGGATAACAATTAATATTAGTTAATGCAAACTACAGAAAGATAATTAAATTATGAACGCACTGAGATATTAAATATTAAATTGAGTTTTTTTTTTTTGCCAATGTGTGATTGAGTTTGTGATAACAATTAATGTTTTTTAATTGATAAACATCAGGAGGTGTTAATTAATGCATAGTTATTCAATTGAGTTGGTGATGATAATTGATTTCTTTATTGATTTTTGTCATTATTTTCATTGATAATTGTATTTTTAAAAAAATAAAAATAAATGGAATATCTTTCACCAACTACATATATTAATTAATTATAAACACACAGAAGAATAGTAATTAATGTAAGGCCAAATGAGTAAGTGACAACAATTGATTTCCTCATAAAAAAAATAAATTTTCTCTCACTGAATCTATTCAAATATTTTTAAATAGAAAAAATATTTTAGTAAGTTTATGTGATCCTATAAGCGGAAAACAAAAAAAAGTACAATATCAATATTATCCTACGTGTTTTTTTTTTTTTTTTTCAAATAATGACAATATATTGAACAAATATAAGCCGGAGCGCAATAGAGAAAGGCAAACAAACTGACCATCATACACGAATGAGAACAAAATAACAGCTAGATAGGAGCCCTATCAGGTTACCCTATTGGCAACACTTGGCTGACCTTAATGTCACTCCGGCCTTTTCAAATGATTTAATTCGCAAGACAAACACCACATATACTCTACTCTACTCTAGTAACATTAACTTCTAATCATAATTAAATATATAACATCAAACTCGCATATATATATGATAAAATCGATATTGAAACCTTAATCTTATCAATTTTTTAACTTTAAATTCTTAAAATTTTATTTTGTATAATTATACTTTTAAATTTTACAGATTTAAAATTTTAAAACAATTTTTTTATTTTTTATTATATTATATCTATTTATTTTATTATATTTTTTCTCATATTATTACTGATTTAAATTTTAAAATATTTATGGAGAAAATCCTACCATTTTATCCATTCTCCTCATTGATGCAAATTCTATAAATAAAAATATCAATTCAGAGCCATCACTTATCGTCAACTTTCTTTCCTCCTGAGCTTGATTGGCCTATGTTTGGATTCTTGGCCAAGGCATTAATGAGTTCTAGAGACCCATTTGTGACAGATTTCTAGAATTTTCATGGGATGAAATTTTTTAGTAATATAATTTACCACCTTTATAAGCTTGTCAGAAAACTTTTTGATGGTCTCTAAATCCTTCATTTTTAAGGACTCAAATTCCCATCTTAAGTTGAGAATATGCATTTGCTTGTTTCTTTTACTTCCTTGAAAGTCCTTCTTGAGCTTGTCCTATGCTTCATTGGTTATTTCAAGGTGCATGATTCCTGTGAAAATGATGTCTGAAACCGCTGAATGTATGGAGGAAAGAGGATTATAAAAAGGGGACAGGCTATCTGGCCGGAAATTGGTTGTGTGATGCTATAAGTACGGCTTTGGCTAGTCCATGATATAATCTGTATAGCTATGAAATATAATTTTAATGAAGCTCTGGAAAATTGGTATCAGAGCCTCGTTCTTGCACAAGGTGGAATTATTATAATTCATATGAAGATTGAAAGAGAAGAAATCCTTAAACATGTCAGAACCAGAAAGCTCTTCTATTCCCTCTTCTACTCCCTCTGTAATATGCGATTATAAGTATGTGCCAACTAAGTCTGTTGCTGTTACCCTATCACCCCCCATCAACCAAACCACCCAGAAAAAGACCGACTACCTGTATGAATTTACTTATCTCCCTGAAGATCAAAAGATTGAAGAATCAAAATTCCCACTGTTAAACCCCTATGATGCCTTTTCAAAATCCAAAATAAATTGGAAACAATCTTTTAAAGCCCTTGTAAACCGACCCACTTCCTCTATAAAAGAATATGTTCAAGCCTCCAGCTTTGATCAACACCATATACCAGCCTCTCAGACAGAACAATTTGTGACCTTAGAAATTCCTCCAGAATTTCTAAGAACTTGGCTAAACCAGGGATACACTCATATCCACTTTGGAGCTATAAGGTTGGGACTCTCCTACCATGGCAGAGCAGGGCAACCTGTTTTCTCTAGGATCGCTCTTCTGGATTCTAGATATAAACAGTATCAACATGCTGTAATTGGGACCGTAGAAACATCTTTAAATGCTGGCTCAGTATTCTTTACATTTTTCCCAAATTATAACCTGGCCCTTTCTGATCCTCATGCCTTAACAGCTTTAAAAGTCCAACTCCAAATCCTTGGTGCTGAACAAATTTCCACAGCCAAGGTAGCCACTCTTCACTACCAAATTGTCTACCGTCTCCAAAACCATGCTATCAACTTGTCACTACCATGTGTTCAAAATGATGCTTTGTTCATAAAAGCAGACTCTCATAATACTCCCACATGCATCCACACACCCAAACAACTTTCTAGGAATGATTTGTTAAAATTATTCCCAGAAAAGTGGATCACTAATTATGAGAAGTTGCATGAGACAGTGGAACCAATTCAAGGTACAGATCCGGTGCATATCAAAAGAACTGATGGATCAGTTGATACAATCTTTAGGAGAAAACATGAGACTCCTACAGTTTTTAATACGCAGTTCATGATCAATCCTTGGGATCCAGAAGATAACATTCCTGTAGCCTCTTTTGATAATTCTGGAAGACCAGTCTATGCTTTTAAGCGTAATGGTCACTGTTATTTCGATTATTGTGATTGTGATGATTGTTATGCTGCATCCTACTCTGATGATGATGAGAAGAAAAAGAAAAAGAAGAAGTCTCCAGAGAAAAATAGTGAAAAGGAATTCAGAAGAAGACATGAAGATGGGGACTCGAGCATCTGCACTCTGGGACAACCTTCAGGAAAATATGATTATCTTGTATCATACTCTCCTCCTGCTTGGTATAAACCACCAGTTACCCAAAATATTCCTCCTGAACCTTGCAAACCTCAAATACCTCCTTCCCAGCCAAAACCTAAGACTACTCCTCTTCCATGTTATAACAAAGCTTTGAAATGGATAAGAAAAGAAAAATCAGCTGAGATTCAAAAGCCAAAGTCTTTACCCCAAATCTGTATGTTTCAACCCACAGATTTTCCTCCTTTAGCCAAAGAAACAAAAAACCAAATTACCATGCAACCTTTTGTCCTGGAATCAAATATTGTTGATGCAGATGGCAGACCTAGACAAACAACTCCGGCTGAAGCAGTAGTCAACTGGCAGACACAAAATGCTTGTGCTCAAAATCAAAAATTAAAGCTTATTGAAGAAAAGATTGATGGAGTTGCTGAACATATGAATTTGGCAGAAAAAAAGTTCCAGGCCTTTGAAAAACGAATGACAGCCGTTCATACAGAATTACAAAGGCAGATAGAGATGAAGCACCAGGAACTTATGCGGATTATCAGCAACAAAGGCACAATGAATAGCATTTCAATGAAAGAAACAGAAATTTTAAACTTGAAAGCTCAGGTTGACCAACTTGAAAAGGATCTTAAAAGAAAGAAAGAAGAGTTGTCCTCACAAACCTCTTCAAAGTCCTTCTCTCCAGATCCTTTTGGACTTTTGTACAACCCTTATTCAATTCCCAGTTCACCATACACAGCCTCTTCCACCCAATCTTTATTTCCTGCACCAACAGCCCCCTTGAATATTCCTCCAAATTTTCAAGGATTCAAATCATCATCAAAAATTCCCTCTCAAACAAAGTCCTCTGATGAAACAACAGCCAAGAAAGGAAAAACAGTCCATTTCTCTCAAACTGAGAAACCTAAAACAACCCCTTCTGAATCATTACAAAAAAATACCTCACCAACCTCATCACCAAAAGAGCCGGAACACCCTCTGATGATGGTGAACCCTATCTCTTCCTTTTTGGAAAAATGTGCTGAAAATGTCATTCCCAGCTTTCCAATTGAATCTGATTCAAAAGAAAGTCTATCTTCTGAATCTTCAGAAAGTGACTTTGATTCGGATTATGAAATACCTTACCAATTAATGGCTGATGATGCTACATCTTCTAGAGGACCTCAAGTTGAGGAAGTTGATGATCCAGAAGAAGAGTATGAACAGACCAGGACACCGCAGCCAAATTCGCAAACAAATTTCAAGAAAGGTACTGGAAATTATTTCACCCTGGATGACGTTCCTCCTTCACAATATCGGAATAGGTTTCTGGAATTTAGAGCATGGATAGCTGGACAAATGCTCATTCCTGGAGCAGAAATCAGGGTTGTTATTGAAACATTTCTTGCAAAAATGGTGGGAAAACTAGCAAACTGGTATGCCTCCCTCAATGCTTATGCTAGAACTCAGTTGATGGATGCCACATCACCGGAAGATTTCTTAGGATTCTTGCATTATGAGTTCTTAGGAAAATGGGATGATGATCTTGAAGTTGCACGAAAGGAGTATTACCAGATGAAATGTTGCTCGCTACAAAGGAAATATCTAGAAAGACATTTTCAAAATATGTCTACTAGATTTTACCTGTTAGGAGGCACTGCTAATCCTGATCTGAAACAAGCTTTCTTGGCTTCTATTCCAGAGATTCTTGCCTCTCGAATGTTTTCAATCCTTCAACAATCAAATTACAAAGTTGGAGATGTGCCAATGGGACATTTGTATCAGATCATGATTCAGGCTCATACACAGTTATGTGATCAAAGGAAGATGATTAAACTGTATCTGGGCAATAAGAAGAATCCTTTGGGAAAACTTTCATGTGATAGGCCTGATTTGCAGATCAAATGCAAAGATGTTGATGTTTGTGTCTGTCCATCAAAGAAGAAGAAACATTTTTTTAAACTGAAGAAGAAAGGGAGAAGATCCAATTTTAAGAAGTGGAAGTATTACAAGAAGAAAAAGTTCTGTGGCAAAGAAAAAACTGACAGATGCTACATTTGTGGAAAAAAGGGTCATTTTGCAAAAAGCTGCCCTTCAAAAACAAAGAAGACTGAGCGAATGATTCAACAAATTCAACAGATCACTAAAGTAGATTTGAATGATGCTGATCTTGAGTCTCTCTTTTCAGAAGAAGAAGAAGCTTCACCAGAATGTGTTTTTGCTATAGGCCAAGAGACAGACTCAGAAATTTCCAGCTCTGAAATAGAGACCTGGAATGACCAATTCTTAATTGGTGGTGATAACAGAGACATGATAGCCCTAACTCATGAAAAACATCCAATACCTTTGTTCCTTATCCAAATTTACCCAACCAGTTATTCCAAACCCATAAAACTTGTGGCCTTGATCGACACTGGAGCCAAAACTACCATTCTCAACCCAAAAGCCTTACCTAAAGAATGTTGGAAACATCATTCTGAGTATTTCTCTACAGCTAATGGAGAATTACTTGAAACTAGCCTTAAAACCAGACACCCAATAAAGATCCAATTCTTTCCAAATTGTTACACCTGGACCCATGTTCTTGGATCTTCTTTACCTGGAAAAGATATTGTCATTGGCTTTGATGTCTATTGGAAGATGAAAGACTTGAGAATTCTTCCAAGTGGACTCAAGTTCAAGAAATACTTTCAACCATTCACCAATATTTCATCTATCCTTTTTGTTGACCAAACCATTTCTCAACAAAACCTTCAAACTATTCATGAGTTATTATTGAAAGAATGCAGTGCTCAGTCTCATACAGAGTTTCTTCAAAAATGCTCATCACCATTGTGGAAAAATGAGGAGTTCTTCATCTCCTTACCCTTCAAACAAAATGAAGACATCAACCCAACAAAGGCAACCCATCCAGGAATGACTCCCTCTGACCTTAAATTGGCAATTGAAGAATGCAACCAATTGGAAGACCAAGGTCTGATTACTCCCACAAAATCAGAATGGGCATGCCAAGCTTTTTATATAAACAAAAGATCAGAGCAAGTTCGTGGGAAGAAGAGATTGGTGATCGACTATCAGCCTTTAAATTTCTTCCTAAGGGATGATAAATTCCCTTTGCCAAAAATTTCCTCATTATTTGCATTTTTGGCGGGAGCTAAAATTTTTTCAAAATTTGACTTGAAGGCTGGATTTTGGCAACTTGGAATCAGAAAAGAAGACAGATACAAAACGGGCTTTTGTATTCCAAATAGACATTACCAATGGAATGTGCTGCCTTTTGGACTCAAAGTAGCCCCATCACTATTCCAACGGGCTATGACCAAAATCTTTGAGCCCATCCTCTCCAGCGCCCTTGTTTATATTGATGATATTCTTTTGTTCTCTGCAGATATAAAAGCCCATGAGAAACTGCTCCAACAATTTGCCAATCTTGTACGACATTATGGTGTCATGCTTTCACCCACCAAAATGCTTATTGGCCAAACAGAAATAGATTTTCTTGGAATGAAATTCAAAGAAGGAAAGTATCTTCCAGGTCCTCATGTTGCAACAGAACTGGATAGATTCCCAAAAGAGAATCTTTCTGTCAAGCAAATCAGACAAGTTCTTGGCATTATCAATTATCTCAGGGACTTTATTCCTCATTTGACAAAGAAGACAGCCCCTCTCAGAGCTCTTCTAAGAAAGAATCCTCCACCATGGTCCTCAGAGCAAACAGAAGCTTTTGAACAACTCAGAACTTGCACAAAGAATCTTCCTAATCTCCAGATTCCCTCCACTGGAAAAAGAATTCTTCAAACAGATGCAAGTGATCAATTTTGGGGAGCTATTCTTTTAGAAGAAGATGACAATAAGAAAAAACGGATTTGTGCTCATGCTAGTGGAAAATTCACAGATGCAGAATGCCATTATCACTCAACCTTTAAAGAAGTCTTGGCAGTTAAATATGGCATAAAAAAGTTCGAATTTCATTTAATTGGTCATCATTTCAAAGTTGTGATGGACTGCTCATCATTTCCAAAAATGCTTGAATTCAAAGGAAAGACTCTGCCCCATCCTCAACTTCTGAGAATGAAGGAATGGTTCAGTAAGTATGACTTTGAAGTAGAACACATCAAAGGAGAGGATAACCTGTTACCAGACCTTTTAAGCAGACCACCTTTTTCTTGTGAAAAACCATTTCAGCTAAAAGTTCTTCCAATGATATACATGTATCAAACTATAAACGCCAACTTTCTTGAAAAAGGTATTCCTCCATCCTTACCATCACACATTTCCATGACCATCCTTAACCAAAAGGCAAAAGCTCAAATTTTTGAACTTCAATCCGGATTGATCAGAAAATATGGGATAGATTTCTTTCACAGATTAGGATTTCATCCTATCTATCCTTTTACCTGTATTTTCAGCTTCCTAAACCAAAGTCCTGAAAAACAATTTTATTGGCCTCCTGAATTGTTAATCTTGTTTTGGTATCTTTGTCATCTATATTGGATCTCATTTGATCTTCAACCATTAAAGCTGGCAAGGTATATCACCCTGCTTGAGAAGAACGAAGACCTTAATCCACATTTGTCAACATTTCTCAAATGGTTCCAGAATTTGTCAAGATGGAAATCCTATTTGACGAATGAAGCTTATACTCAACATGTGGCACCCCCTATCGAATGCCATACCATCATCACCTTCAAAAGAACTTTCTTCAAGGCTAAAGGTGTTTTCACTGATGTACCATGTTTCAATATCTATGGGACTTATAGACACTCAATGATGCACTATATCACCATAGATACCACAGATCCTTCACCTTGGAGAGAATTTCAAAGACATATGTTTGAGAAAAATGGCATTATTCCAAAAGAGATATGGCCTAAGATATCCGATGATGCCCCATGGGAAATATTTCCTCCTGATTATGGGAAACAGCTGTTAGCAGACAAGGAATATTGGGAAAAGACACAAAGGATTAAATCAATCTCGTCTCACATGCAAATTGATGATCCTTATCAAGCCAGCTCATCTGATCCTTATCAAGCCAGCTCATCTGATCCTTATCAAGCCAGCTCATCTGATCCTTATCAAGACAGCTCATCTGATCCTTATCAAGCCAACTCATCTGCAGAACAGATATGGTTAAATTCTTTCAAATCAAATAATTCAGAAGACCCACGTATGCCAATAGCAGGATACTCACAGGATCCTGATGAAGACTTTTACCATAATGAGGACAGTATTGAAGATAAGAACTTATCTCCAAGTCACGAGCCTATTAGTCATAAGTGGTTGTAATTTAAAGATACTACTTTTATCAGTAGATATCTTTGTTTGTTTGTTTGTTTGTTTGTTTGGCTGTAGGCCTTCTTGTATCTCGGCTCCTTCTCTATATAAGGAGTTTTCTGTCTATGTTGAAAGGCAGAACCCCTCTTGTAAAAACTCTCAGAAGCTAAATAAACCATGGCCTTCTAAAAAAATCTTTCTTCTTCTCTAACAGTTAGATTATGAATTATAATTATTCCACCTATCTAAATTAAGGAGTATGCTCTGTACTTGCCTCTATGAAGGATCTGGTACATCAGAAACTTAATTAATCCAGTAACCAACTCTATTAAGATTATAATTTATGGTTATATAGATTATAAAAAGGGGACAGGCTATCTGGCCGGAAATTGGTTGTGTGATGCTATAAGTACGGCTTTGGCTAGTCCATGATATAATCTGTATAGCTATGAAATATAATTTTAATGGAGCTCTGGAAAATTGGTATCAGAGCCTCGTTCTTGCACAAGGTGGAATTATTATAATTCATATGAAGATTGAAAGAGAAGAAATCCTTAAACATGTCAGAACCAGAAAGCTCTTCTATTCCCTCTTCTACTCCCTCTGTAATATGCGATTATAAGTATGTGCCAACTAAGTCTGTTGCTGTTACCCTATCACCCCCCATCAACCAAACCACCCAGAAAAAGACCGACTACCTGTATGAATTTACTTATCTCCCTGAAGATCAAAAGATTGAAGAATCAAAATTCCCACTGTTAAACCCCTATGATGCCTTTTCAAAATCCAAAATAAATTGGAAACAATCTTTTAAAGCCCTTGTAAACCGACCCACTTCCTCTATAAAAGAATATGTTCAAGCCTCCAGCTTTGATCAACACCATATACCAGCCTCTCAGACAGAACAATTTGTGACCTTAGAAATTCCTCCAGAATTTCTAAGAACTTGGCTAAACCAGGGATACACTCATATCCACTTTGGAGCTATAAGGTTGGGACTCTCCTACCATGGCAGAGCAGGGCAACCTGTTTTCTCTAGGATCGCTCTTCTGGATTCTAGATATAAACAGTATCAACATGCTGTAATTGGGACCGTAGAAACATCTTTAAATGCTGGCTCAGTATTCTTTACATTTTTCCCAAATTATAACCTGGCCCTTTCTGATCCTCATGCCTTAACAGCTTTAAAAGTCCAACTCCAAATCCTTGGTGCTGAACAAATTTCCACAGCCAAGGTAGCCACTCTTCACTACCAAATTGTCTACCGTCTCCAAAACCATGCTATCAACTTGTCACTACCATGTGTTCAAAATGATGCTTTGTTCATAAAAGCAGACTCTCATAATACTCCCACATGCATCCACACACCCAAACAACTTTCTAGGAATGATTTGTTAAAATTATTCCCAGAAAAGTGGATCACTAATTATGAGAAGTTGCATGAGACAGTGGAACCAATTCAAGGTACAGATCCGGTGCATATCAAAAGAACTGATGGATCAGTTGATACAATCTTTAGGAGAAAACAGGAGACTCCTACAGTTTTTAATACGCAGTTCATGATCAATCCTTGGGATCCAGAAGATAACATTCCTGTAGCCTCTTTTGATAATTCTGGAAGACCAGTCTATGCTTTTAAGCGTAATGGTCACTGTTATTTCGATTATTGTGATTGTGATGATTGTTATGCTGCATCCTACTCTGATGATGATGAGAAGAAAAAGAAAAAGAAGAAGTCTCCAGAGAAAAATAGTGAAAAGGAATTCAGAAGAAGACATGAAGATGGGGACTCGAGCATCTGCACTCTGGGACAACCTTCAGGAAAATATGATTATCTTGTATCATACTCTCCTCCTGCTTGGTATAAACCACCAGTTACCCAAAATATTCCTCCTGAACCTTGCAAACCTCAAATACCTCCTTCCCAGCCAAAACCTAAGACTACTCCTCTTCCATGTTATAACAAAGCTTTGAAATGGATAAGAAAAGAAAAATCAGCTGAGATTCAAAAGCCAAAGTCTTTACCCCAAATCTGTATGTTTCAACCCACAGATTTTCCTCCTTTAGCCAAAGAAACAAAAAACCAAATTACCATGCAACCTTTTGTCCTGGAATCAAATATTGTTGATGCAGATGGCAGACCTAGACAAACAACTCCGGCTGAAGCAGTAGTCAACTGGCAGACACAAAATGCTTGTGCTCAAAATCAAAAATTAAAGCTTATTGAAGAAAAGATTGATGGAGTTGCTGAACATATGAATTTGGCAGAAAAAAAGTTCCAGGCCTTTGAAAAACGAATGACAGCCGTTCATACAGAATTACAAAGGCAGATAGAGATGAAGCACCAGGAACTTATGCGGATTATCAGCAACAAAGGCACAATGAATAGCATTTCAATGAAAGAAACAGAAATTTTAAACTTGAAAGCTCAGGTTGACCAACTTGAAAAGGATCTTAAAAGAAAGAAAGAAGAGTTGTCCTCACAAACCTCTTCAAAGTCCTTCTCTCCAGATCCTTTTGGACTTTTGTACAACCCTTATTCAATTCCCAGTTCACCATACACAGCCTCTTCCACCCAATCTTTATTTCCTGCACCAACAGCCCCCTTGAATATTCCTCCAAATTTTCAAGGATTCAAATCATCATCAAAAATTCCCTCTCAAACAAAGTCCTCTGATGAAACAACAGCCAAGAAAGGAAAAACAGTCCATTTCTCTCAAACTGAGAAACCTAAAACAACCCCTTCTGAATCATTACAAAAAAATACCTCACCAACCTCATCACCAAAAGAGCCGGAACACCCTCTGATGATGGTGAACCCTATCTCTTCCTTTTTGGAAAAATGTGCTGAAAATGTCATTCCCAGCTTTCCAATTGAATCTGATTCAAAAGAAAGTCTATCTTCTGAATCTTCAGAAAGTGACTTTGATTCGGATTATGAAATACCTTACCAATTAATGGCTGATGATGCTACATCTTCTAGAGGACCTCAAGTTGAGGAAGTTGATGATCCAGAAGAAGAGTATGAACAGACCAGGACACCGCAGCCAAATTCGCAAACAAATTTCAAGAAAGGTACTGGAAATTATTTCACCCTGGATGACGTTCCTCCTTCACAATATCGGAATAGGTTTCTGGAATTTAGAGCATGGATAGCTGGACAAATGCTCATTCCTGGAGCAGAAATCAGGGTTGTTATTGAAACATTTCTTGCAAAAATGGTGGGAAAACTAGCAAACTGGTATGCCTCCCTCAATGCTTATGCTAGAACTCAGTTGATGGATGCCACATCACCGGAAGATTTCTTAGGACTCTTGCATTATGAGTTCTTAGGAAAATGGGATGATGATCTTGAAGTTGCACGAAAGGAGTATTACCAGATGAAATGTTGCTCGCTACAAAGGAAAGATCTAGAAAGACATTTTCAAAATATGTCTACTAGATTTTACCTGTTAGGAGGCACTGCTAATCCTGATCTGAAACAAGCTTTCTTGGCTTCTATTCCAGAGATTCTTGCCTCTCGAATGTTTTCAATCCTTCAACAATCAAATTACAAAGTTGGAGATGTGCCAATGGGACATTTGTATCAGATCATGATTCAGGCTCATACACAGTTATGTGATCAAAGGAAGATGATTAAACTGTATCTGGGCAATAAGAAGAATCCTTTGGGAAAACTTTCATGTGATAGGCCTGATTTGCAGATCAAATGCAAAGATGTTGATGTTTGTGTCTGTCCATCAAAGAAGAAGAAACATTTTTTTAAACTGAAGAAGAAAGGGAGAAGATCCAATTTTAAGAAGTGGAAGTATTACAAGAAGAAAAAGTTCTGTGGCAAAGAAAAAACTGACAGATGCTACATTTGTGGAAAAAAGGGTCATTTTGCAAAAAGCTGCCCTTCAAAAACAAAGAAGACTGAGCGAATGATTCAACAAATTCAACAGATCACTAAAGTAGATTTGAATGATGCTGATCTTGAGTCTCTCTTTTCAGAAGAAGAAGAAGCTTCACCAGAATGTGTTTTTGCTATAGGCCAAGAGACAGACTCAGAAATTTCCAGCTCTGAAATAGAGACCTGGAATGACCAATTCTTAATTGGTGGTGATAACAGAGACATGATAGCCCTAACTCATGAAAAACATCCAATACCTTTGTTCCTTATCCAAATTTACCCAACCAGTTATTCCAAACCCATAAAACTTGTGGCCTTGATCGACACTGGAGCCAAAACTACCATTCTCAACCCAAAAGCCTTACCTAAAGAATGTTGGAAACATCATTCTGAGTATTTCTCTACAGCTAATGGAGAATTACTTGAAACTAGCCTTAAAACCAGACACCCAATAAAGATCCAATTCTTTCCAAATTGTTACACCTGGACCCATGTTCTTGGATCTTCTTTACCTGGAAAAGATATTGTCATTGGCTTTGATGTCTATTGGAAGATGAAAGACTTGAGAATTCTTCCAAGTGGACTCAAGTTCAAGAAATACTTTCAACCATTCACCAATATTTCATCTATCCTTTTTGTTGACCAAACCATTTCTCAACAAAACCTTCAAACTATTCATGAGTTATTATTGAAAGAATGCAGTGCTCAGTCTCATACAGAGTTTCTTCAAAAATGCTCATCACCATTGTGGAAAAATGAGGAGTTCTTCATCTCCTTACCCTTCAAACAAAATGAAGACATCAACCCAACAAAGGCAACCCATCCAGGAATGACTCCCTCTGACCTTAAATTGGCAATTGAAGAATGCAACCAATTGGAAGACCAAGGTCTGATTACTCCCACAAAATCAGAATGGGCATGCCAAGCTTTTTATATAAACAAAAGATCAGAGCAAGTTCGTGGGAAGAAGAGATTGGTGATCGACTATCAGCCTTTAAATTTCTTCCTAAGGGATGATAAATTCCCTTTGCCAAAAATTTCCTCATTATTTGCATTTTTGGCGGGAGCTAAAATTTTTTCAAAATTTGACTTGAAGGCTGGATTTTGGCAACTTGGAATCAGAAAAGAAGACAGATACAAAACGGGCTTTTGTATTCCAAATAGACATTACCAATGGAATGTGCTGCCTTTTGGACTCAAAGTAGCCCCATCACTATTCCAACGGGCTATGACCAAAATCTTTGAGCCCATCCTCTCCAGCGCCCTTGTTTATATTGATGATATTCTTTTGTTCTCTGCAGATATAAAAGCCCATGAGAAACTGCTCCAACAATTTGCCAATCTTGTACGACATTATGGTGTCATGCTTTCACCCACCAAAATGCTTATTGGCCAAACAGAAATAGATTTTCTTGGAATGAAATTCAAAGAAGGAAAGTATCTTCCAGGTCCTCATGTTGCAACAGAACTGGATAGATTCCCAAAAGAGAATCTTTCTGTCAAGCAAATCAGACAAGTTCTTGGCATTATCAATTATCTCAGGGACTTTATTCCTCATTTGACAAAGAAGACAGCCCCTCTCAGAGCTCTTCTAAGAAAGAATCCTCCACCATGGTCCTCAGAGCAAACAGAAGCTTTTGAACAACTCAGAACTTGCACAAAGAATCTTCCTAATCTCCAGATTCCCTCCACTGGAAAAAGAATTCTTCAAACAGATGCAAGTGATCAATTTTGGGGAGCTATTCTTTTAGAAGAAGATGACAATAAGAAAAAACGGATTTGTGCTCATGCTAGTGGAAAATTCACAGATGCAGAATGCCATTATCACTCAACCTTTAAAGAAGTCTTGGCAGTTAAATATGGCATAAAAAAGTTCGAATTTCATTTAATTGGTCATCATTTCAAAGTTGTGATGGACTGCTCATCATTTCCAAAAATGCTTGAATTCAAAGGAAAGACTCTGCCCCATCCTCAACTTCTGAGAATGAAGGAATGGTTCAGTAAGTATGACTTTGAAGTAGAACACATCAAAGGAGAGGATAACCTGTTACCAGACCTTTTAAGAGACCACCTTTTTCTTGTGAAAAACCATTTCAGCTAAAAGTTCTTCCAATGATATACATGTATCAAACTATAAACGCCAACTTTCTTGAAAAAGGTATTCCTCCATCCTTACCATCACACATTTCCATGACCATCCTTAACCAAAAGGCAAAAGCTCAAATTTTTGAACTTCAATCCGGATTGATCAGAAAATATGGGATAGATTTCTTTCACAGATTAGGATTTCATCCTATCTATCCTTTTACCTGTATTTTCAGCTTCCTAAACCAAAGTCCTGAAAAACAATTTTTATTGGCCTCCTGAATTGTTAATCTTGTTTTGGTATCTTTGTCATCTATATTGGATCTCATTTGATCTTCAACCATTAAAGCTGGCAAGGTATATCACCCTGCTTGAGAAGAACGAAGACCTTAATCCACATTTGTCAACATTTCTCAAATGGTTCCAGAATTTGTCAAGATGGAAATCCTATTTGACGAATGAAGCTTATACTCAACATGTGGCACCCCCTATCGAATGCCATACCATCATCACCTTCAAAAGAACTTCTTCAAGGCTAAAGGTGTTTTCACTGATGTACCATGTTTCAATATCTATGGGACTTATAGACACTCAATGATGCACTATATCACCATAGATACCACAGATCCTTCACCTTGGAGAGAATTTCAAAGACATATGTTTGAGAAAAATGGCATTATTCCAAAAGAGATATGGCCTAAGATATCCGATGATGCCCCCATGGGAAATATTTCCTCCTGATTATGGGAAACAGCTGTTAGCAGACAAGGAATATTGGGAAAAGACACAAAGGATTAAATCAATCTCGTCTCACATGCAAATTGATGATCCTTATCAAGCCAGCTCATCTGATCCTTATCAAGCCAGCTCATCTGATCCTTATCAAGCCAGGCTCATCTGATCCTTATCAAGACAGCTCATCTGATCCTTATCAAGCCAACTCATCTGCAGAACAGATATGGTTAAATTCTTTCAAATCAAATAATTCAGAAGACCCACGTATGCCAATAGCAGGATACTCACAGGATCCTGATGAAGACTTTTACCATAATGAGGACAGTATTGAAGATAAGAACTTATCTCCAAGTCACGAGCCTATTAGTCATAAGTGGTTGTAATTTAAAGATACTACTTTTATCAGTAGATATCTTTGTTTGTTTGTTTGTTTGTTTGTTTGGCTGTAGGCCTTCTTGTATCTCGGCTCCTTCTCTATATAAGGAGTTTTCTGTCTATGTTGAAAGGCAGAACCCCTCTTGTAAAAACTCTCAGAAGCTAAATAAACCATGGCCTTCTAAAAAAATCTTTCTTCTTCTCTAACAGTTAGATTATGAATTATAATTATTCCACCTATCTAAATTAAGGAGTATGCTCTGTACTTGCCTCTATGAAGGATCTGGTACATCAGAAACTTAATTAATCCAGTAACCAACTCTATTAAGATTATAATTTATGGTTATATAGATTATAAAAAGGGGACAGGCTATCTGGCCGGAAATTGGTTGTGTGATGCTATAAGTACGGCTTTGGCTAGTCCATGATATAATCTGTATAGCTATGAAATATAATTTTAATGGAGCTCTGGAAAATTGGTATCAGAGCCTCGTTCTTGCACAAGGTGGAATTATTATAATTCATATGAAGATTGAAAGAGAAGAAATCCTTAAACATGTCAGAACCAGAAAGCTCTTCTATTCCCTCTTCTACTCCCTCTGTAATATGCGATTATAAGTATGTGCCAACTAAGTCTGTTGCTGTTACCCTATCACCCCCCATCAACCAAACCACCCAGAAAAAGACCGACTACCTGTATGAATTTACTTATCTCCCCTGAA
Source organism: Mallotus nudiflorus (assembly GCA_947683625.1). Lineage (NCBI taxonomy): Eukaryota > Viridiplantae > Streptophyta > Magnoliopsida > Malpighiales > Euphorbiaceae > Mallotus > Mallotus nudiflorus. The sequence continues at coordinate 708,668 of CANTUR010000481.1, forward strand.
GATCAAAAGATTGAAGAATCAAAATTCCCACTGTTAAACCCCTATGATGCCTTTTCAAAATCCAAAATAAATTGGAAACAATCTTTTAAAGCCCTTGTAAACCGACCCACTTCCTCTATAAAAGAATATGTTCAAGCCTCCAGCTTTGATCAACACCATATACCAGCCTCTCAGACAGAACAATTTGTGACCTTAGAAATTCCTCCAGAATTTCTAAGAACTTGGCTAAACCAGGGATACACTCATATCCACTTTGGAGCTATAAGGTTGGGACTCTCCTACCATGGCAGAGCAGGGGCAACCTGTTTTCTCTAGGATCGCTCTTCTGGATTCTAGATATAAACAGTATCAACATGCTGTAATTGGGGACCGTAGAAACATCTTTAAATGCTGGCTCAGTATTCTTTACATTTTTCCCAAATTATAACCTGGCCCTTTCTGATCCTCATGCCTTAACAGCTTTAAAAGTCCAACTCCAAATCCTTGGTGCTGAACAAATTTCCACAGCCAAGGTAGCCACTCTTCACTACCAAATTGTCTACCGTCTCCAAAACCATGCTATCAACTTGTCACTACCATGTGTTCAAAATGATGCTTTGTTCATAAAAGCAGACTCTCATAATACTCCCACATGCATCCACACACCCAAACAACTTTCTAGGAATGATTTGTTAAAATTATTCCCAGAAAAGTGGATCACTAATTATGAGAAGTTGCATGAGACAGTGGAACCAATTCAAGGTACAGATCCGGTGCATATCAAAAGAACTGATGGATCAGTTGATACAATCTTTAGGAGAAAACAGGAGACTCCTACAGTTTTTAATACGCAGTTCATGATCAATCCTTGGGATCCAGAAGATAACATTCCTGTAGCCTCTTTTGATAATTCTGGAAGACCAGTCTATGCTTTTAAGCGTAATGGTCACTGTTATTTCGATTATTGTGATTGTGATGATTGTTATGCTGCATCCTACTCTGATGATGATGAGAAGAAAAAGAAAAAGAAGAAGTCTCCAGAGAAAAATAGTGAAAAGGAATTCAGAAGAAGACATGAAGATGGGGACTCGAGCATCTGCACTCTGGGACAACCTTCAGGAAAATATGATTATCTTGTATCATACTCTCCTCCTGCTTGGTATAAACCACCAGTTACCCAAAATATTCCTCCTGAACCTTGCAAACCTCAAATACCTCCTTCCCAGCCAAAACCTAAGACTACTCCTCTTCCATGTTATAACAAAGCTTTGAAATGGATAAGAAAAGAAAAATCAGCTGAGATTCAAAAGCCAAAGTCTTTACCCCAAATCTGTATGTTTCAACCCACAGATTTTCCTCCTTTAGCCAAAGAAACAAAAAACCAAATTACATGCAACCTTTTGTCCTGGAATCAAATATTGTTGATGCAGATGGCAGACCTAGACAAACAACTCCGGCTGAAGCAGTAGTCAACTGGCAGACACAAAATGCTTGTGCTCAAAATCAAAAATTAAAGCTTATTGAAGAAAAGATTGATGGAGTTGCTGAACATATGAATTTGGCAGAAAAAAAGTTCCAGGCCTTTGAAAAACGAATGACAGCCGTTCATACAGAATTACAAAGGCAGATAGAGATGAAGCACCAGGAACTTATGCGGATTATCAGCAACAAAGGCACAATGAATAGCATTTCAATGAAAGAAACAGAAATTTTAAACTTGAAAGCTCAGGTTGACCAACTTGAAAAGGATCTTAAAAGAAAGAAAGAAGAGTTGTCCTCACAAACCTCTTCAAAGTCCTTCTCTCCAGATCCTTTTGGACTTTTGTACAACCCTTATTCAATTCCCAGTTCACCATACACAGCCTCTTCCACCCAATCTTTATTTCCTGCACCAACAGCCCCCTTGAATATTCCTCCAAATTTTCAAGGATTCAAATCATCATCAAAAATTCCCTCTCAAACAAAGTCCTCTGATGAAACAACAGCCAAGAAAGGAAAAACAGTCCATTTCTCTCAAACTGAGAAACCTAAAACAACCCCTTCTGAATCATTACAAAAAAATACCTCACCAACCTCATCACCAAAAGAGCCGGAACACCCTCTGATGATGGTGAACCCTATCTCTTCCTTTTTGGAAAAATGTGCTGAAAATGTCATTCCCAGCTTTCCAATTGAATCTGATTCAAAAGAAAAGTCTATCTTCTGAATCTTCAGAAAGTGACTTTGATTCGGATTATGAAATACCTTACCAATTGATGGCTGATGATGCTACATCTTCTAGAGGACCTCAAGTTGAGGAAGTTGATGATCCAGAAGAAGAGTATGAACAGACCAGGACACCGCAGCCAAATTCGCAAACAAATTTCAAGAAAGGTACTGGAAATTATTTCACCCTGGATGACGTTCCTCCTTCACAATATCGGAATAGGTTTCTGGAATTTAGAGCATGGATAGCTGGACAAATGCTCATTCCTGGAGCAGAAATCAGGGTTGTTATTGAAACATTTCTTGCAAAAATGGTGGGAAAACTAGCAAACTGGTATGCCTCCCTCAATGCTTATGCTAGAACTCAGTTGATGGATGCCACATCACCGGAAGATTTCTTAGGACTCTTGCATTATGAGTTCTTAGGAAAATGGGATGATGATCTTGAAGTTGCACGAAAGGAGTATTACCAGATGAAATGTTGCTCGCTACAAAGGAAAGATCTAGAAAGACATTTTCAAAATATGTCTACTAGATTTTACCTGTTAGGAGGCACTGCTAATCCTGATCTGAAACAAGCTTTCTTGGCTTCTATTCCAGAGATTCTTCCCTCTCGAATGTTTTCAATCCTTCAACAATCAAATTACAAAGTTGGAGATGTGCCAATGGGACATTTGTATCAGATCATGATTCAGGCTCATACACAGTTATGTGATCAAAGGAAGATGATTAAACTGTATCTGGGCAATAAGAAGAATCCTTTGGGAAAACTTTCATGTGATAGGCCTGATTTGCAGATCAAATGCAAAGATGTTTGTGTCTGTCCATCAAAGAAGAAGAAACATTTTTTTAAACTGAAGAAGAAAGGGAGAAGATCCAATTTTAAGAAGTGGAAGTATTACAAGAAGAAAAAGTTCCGTGGCAAAGAAAAAACTGACAGATGCTACATTTGTGGAAAAAAGGGTCATTTTGCAAAAAGCTGCCCTTCAAAAACAAAGAAGACTGAGCGAATGATTCAACAAATTCAACAGATCACTAAAGTAGATTTGAATGATGCTGATCTTGAGTCTCTCTTTTCAGAAGAAGAAGAAGCTTCACCAGAATGTGTTTTTGCTATAGGCCAAGAGACAGACTCAGAAATTTCCAGCTCTGAAATAGAGACCTGGAATGACCAATTCTTAATTGGTGGTGATAACAGAGACATGATAGCCCTAACTCATGAAAAACATCCAATACCTTTGTTCCTTATCCAAATTTACCCAACCAGTTATTCCAAACCCATAAAACTTGTGGCCTTGATCGACACTGGAGCCAAAACTACCATTCTCAACCCAAAAGCCTTACCTAAAGAATGTTGGAAACATCATTCTGAGTATTTCTCTACAGCTAATGGAGAATTACTTGAAACTAGCCTTAAAACCAGACACCCAATAAAGATCCAATTCTTTCCAAATTGTTACACCTGGACCCATGTTCTTGGATCTTCTTTACCTGGAAAAGATATTGTCATTGGCTTTGATGTCTATTGGAAGATGAAAGACTTGAGAATTCTTCCAAGTGGACTCAAGTTCAAGAAATACTTTCAACCATTCACCAATATTTCATCTATCCTTTTTTTAGAAGGCCATGGTTTATTTAGCTTCTGAGAGTTTTTACAAGAGGGGTTCTGCCTTTCAACATAGACAGAAAACTCCTTATATAGAGAAGGAGCCGAGATACAAGAAGGCCTACAGCCAAACAAACAAACAAACAAACAAACAAAGATATCTACTGATAAAAGTAGTATCTTTAAATTACAACCACTTATGACTAATAGGCTCGTGACTTGGAGATAAGTTCTTATCTTCAATACTGTCCTCATTATGGTAAAAGTCTTCATCAGGATCCTGTGAGTATCCTGCTATTGGCATACGTGGGTCTTCTGAATTATTTGATTTGAAAGAATTTAACCATATCTGTTCTGCAGATGAGTTGGCTTGATAAGGATCAGATGAGCTGTCTTGATAAGGATCAGATGAGCTGGTTTGATAAGGATCATCAATTTGCATGTGAGACGAGATTGATTTAATCCTTTGTGTCTTTTCCCAATATTCCTTGTCTGCTAACAGCTGTTTCCCATAATCAGGAGGAAATATTTCCCATGGGGCATCATCGGATATCTTAGGCCATATCTCTTTTGGAATAATGCCATTTTTCTCAAACATATGTCTTTGAAATTCTCTCCAAGGTGAAGGATCTGTGGTATCTATGGTGATATAGTGCATCATTGAGTGTCTATAAGTCCCATAGATATTGAAACATGGTACATCAGTGAAAACACCTTTAGCCTTGAAGAAAGTTCTTTTGAAGGTGATGATGGTATGGCATTCGATAGGGGGTGCCACATGTTGAGTATAAGCTTCATTCGTCAAATAGGATTTCCATCTTGACAAATTCTGGAACCATTTGAGAAATGTTGACAAATGTGGATTAAGGTCTTCGTTCTTCTCAAGCAGGGTGATATACCTTGCCAGCTTTAATGGTTGAAGATCAAATGAGATCCAATATAGATGACAAAGATACCAAAACAAGATTAACAATTCAGGAGGCCAATAAAATTGTTTTTCAGGACTTTGGTTTAGGAAGCTGAAAATACAGGTAAAAGGATAGATAGGATGAAATCCTAATCTGTGAAAGAAATCTATCCCATATTTTCTGATCAATCCGGATTGAAGTTCAAAAATTTGAGCTTTTGCCTTTTGGTTAAGGATGGTCATGGAAATGTGTGATGGTAAGGATGGAGGAATACCTTTTTCAAGAAAGTTGGCGTTTATAGTTTGATACATGTATATCATGGGAAGAACTTTTAGCTGAAATGGTTTTTCACAAGAAAAAGGTGGTCTGCTTAAAAGGGTCTGGTAACAGGTTATCCTCTCCTTTGATGTGTTCTACTTCAAAGTCATACTTACTGAACCATTCCTTCATTCTCAGAAGTTGAGGATGGGGCAAGTCTTTCCTTTGAATTCAAGCATTTTTGGAAATGATGAGCAGTCCATCACAACTTTGAAATGATGACCAATTAAATGAAATTCGAACTTTTTTATGCCATATTTAACTGCCAAGACTTCTTTAAAGGTTGAGTGATAATGGCATTCTGCATCTGTGAATTTCCACTAGCATGAGCACAAATCCGTTTTTTCTTATTGTCATCTTCTTCTAAAAGAATAGCTCCCCAAAATTGATCACTTGCATCTGTTTGAAGAATTCTTTTTCCAGTGGAGGGAATCTGGAGATTAGGAAGATTCTTTGTGCAAGTTCTGAGTTGTTCAAAAGCTTCTGTTTGCTCTGAGGACCATGGTGGAGGATTCTTTCTTAGAAGAGCTCTGAGAGGGGCTGTCTTCTTTGTCAAATGAGGAATAAAGTCCCTGAGATAATTGATAATGCCAAGAACTTGTCTGATTTGCTTGACAGAAAGATTCTCTTTTGGGAATCTATCCAGTTCTGTTGCAACATGAGGACCTGGAAGATACTTTCCTTCTTTGAATTTCATTCCAAGAAAATCTATTTCTGTTTGGCCAATAAGCATTTTGGTAGGTGAAAGCATGACACCATAATGTCGTACAAGATTGGCAAATTGTTGGAGCAGTTTCTCATGGGCTTTTATATCTGCAGAGAACAAAAGAATATCATCAATATAAACAAGGGCGCTGGAGAGGATGGGCTCAAAGATTTTGGTCATAGCCCGTTGGAATAGTGATGGGGCTACTTTGAGTCCAAAAGGCAGCACATTCCATTGGTAATGTCTATTTGGAATACAAAAGCCCGTTTTGTATCTGTCTTCTTTTCTGATTCCAAGTTGCCAAAATCCAGCCTTCAAGTCAAATTTTGAAAAAATTTTAGCTCCCGCCAAAAATGCAAATAATGAGGAAATTTTTGGCAAAGGGAATTTATCATCCCTTAGGAAGAAATTTAAAGGCTGATAGTCGATCACCAATCTCTTCTTCCCACGAACTTGCTCTGATCTTTTGTTTACATAAAAAGCTTGGCATGCCCATTCTGATTTTGTGGGAGTAATCAGACCTTGGTCTTCCAATTGGTTGCATTCTTCAATTGCCAATTTAAGGTCAGAGGGAGTCATTCCTGGATGGGTTGCCTTTGTTGGGTTGATGTCTTCATTTTGTTTGAAGGGTAAGGAGATGAAGAACTCCTCATTTTTCCACAATGGTGATGAGCATTTTTGAAGAAACTCTGTATGAGACTGAGCACTGCATTCTTTCAATAATAACTCATGAATAGTTTGAAGGTTTGGTTGAGAAATGGTTTGGTCAACAAAAAGGATAGATGAAATATTGGTGAATGGTTGAAAGTATTTCTTGAACTTGAGTCCACTTGGAAGAATTCTCAAGTCTTTCATCTTCCAATAGACATCAAAGCCAATGACAATATCTTTTCCAGGTAAAGAAGATCCAAGAGCATGGGTCCAGGTGTAACAATTTGGAAAGAATTGGATCTTTATTGGGTGTCTGGTTTTAAGGCTAGTTTCAAGTAATTCTCCATTAGCTGTAGAGAAATACTCAGAATGATGTTTCCAACATTCTTTAGGTAAGGCTTTTGGGTTGAGAATGGTAGTTTTGGCTCCAGTGTCGATCAAGGCCACAAGTTTTATGGGTTTGGAATAACTGGTTGGGTAAATTTGGATAAGGAACAAAGGTATTGGATGTTTTTCATGAGTTAGGGCTATCATGTCTCTGTTATCACCACCAATTAAGAATTGGTCATTCCAGGTCTCTATTTCAGAGCTGGAAATTTCTGAGTCTGTCTCTTGGCCTATAGCAAAAACACATTCTGGTGAAGCTTCTTCTTCTTCTGAAAAGAGAGACTCAAGATCAGCATCATTCAAATCTACTTTAGTGATCTGTTGAATTTGTTGAATCATTCGCTCAGTCTTCTTTGTTTTTGAAGGGCAGCTTTTTGCAAAATGACCCTTTTTTCCACAAATGTAGCATCTGTCAGTTTTTTCTTTGCCACGGAACTTTTTCTTCTTGTAATACTTCCACTTCTTAAATTGGATCTTCTCCCTTTCTTCTTCAGTTTAAAAAAATGTTTCTTCTTCTTTGATGGACAGACACAAACATCTTTGCATTTGATCTGCAAATCAGGCCTATCACATGAAGTTTTCCCAAAGGATTCTTCTTATTGCCCAGATACAGTTTAATCATCTTCCTTTGATCACATAACTGTGTATGAGCCTGAATCATGATCTGATACAAATGTCCCATTGGCACATCTCCAACTTTGTAATTTGATTGTTGAAGGATTGAAAACATTCGAGAGGGAAGAATCTCTGGAATAGAAGCCAAGAAAGCTTGTTTCAGATCAGGATTAGCAGTGCCTCCTAACAGGTAAAATCTAGTAGACATATTTTGAAAATGTCTTTCTAGATCTTTCCTTTGTAGCGAGCAACATTTCATCTGGTAATACTCCTTTCGTGCAACTTCAAGATCATCATCCCATTTTCCTAAGAACTCATAATGCAAGAGTCCTAAGAAATCTTCCGGTGATGTGGCATCCATCAACTGAGTTCTAGCATAAGCATTGAGGGAGGCATACCAGTTTGCTAGTTTTTCCCACCATTTTTGCAAGAAATGTTTCAATAACAACCCTGATTTCTGCTCCAGGAATGAGCATTTGTCCAGCTATCCATGCTCTAAATTCCAGAAACCTATTCCGATATTGTGAAGGAGGAACGTCATCCAGGGTGAAATAATTTCCAGTACCTTTCTTGAAATTTGTTTGCGAATTTGGCTGCGGTGTCCTGGTCTGTTCATACTCTTCTTCTGGATCATCAACTTCCTCAACTTGAGGTCCTCTAGAAGATGTAGCATCATCAGCCATCAATTGGTAAGGTATTTCATAATCCGAATCAAAGTCACTTTCTGAAGATTCAGAAGATAGACTTTCTTTTGAATCAGATTCAATTGGAAAGCTGGGAATGACATTTTCAGCACATTTTTCCAAAAAGGAAGAGATAGGGTTCACCATCATCAGAGGGTGTTCCGGCTCTTTTGGTGATGAGGTTGGTGAGGTATTTTTTTGTAATGATTCAGAAGGGGTTGTTTTAGGTTTCTCAGTTTGAGAGAAATGGACTGTTTTTCCTTTCTTGGCTGTTGTTTCATCAGAGGACTTTGTTTGAGAGGGAATTTTTGATGATGATTTGAATCCTTGAAAATTTGGAGGAATATTCAAGGGGGCTGTTGGTGCAGGAAATAAAGATTGGGTGGAAGAGGCTGTGTATGGTGAACTGGGAATTGAATAAGGGTTGTACAAAAGTCCAAAAGGATCTGGAGAGAAGGACTTTGAAGAGGTTTGTGAGGACAACTCTTCTTTCTTTCTTTTAAGATCCTTTTCAAGTTGGTCAACCTGAGCTTTCAAGTTTAAAATTTCTGTTTCTTTCATTGAAATGCTATTCATTGTGCCTTTGTTGCTGATAATCCGCATAAGTTCCTGGTGCTTCATCTCTATCTGCCTTTGTAATTCTGTATGAACGGCTGTCATTCGTTTTTCAAAGGCCTGGAACTTTTTTTCTGCCAAATTCATATGTTCAGCAACTCCATCAATCTTTTCTTCAATAAGCTTTAATTTTTGATTTTGAGCACAAGCATTTTGTGTCTGCCAGTTGACTACTGCTTCAGCCGGAGTTGTTTGTCTAGGTCTGCCATCTGCATCAACAATATTTGATTCCAGGACAAAAGGTTGCATGGTAATTTGGTTTTTTGTTTCTTTGGCTAAAGGAGGAAAATCTGTGGGTTGAAACATACAGATTTGGGGTAAAGACTTTGGCTTTTGAATCTCAGCTGATTTTTCTTTTCTTATCCATTTCAAAGCTTTGTTATAACATGGAAGAGGAGTAGTCTTAGGTTTTGGCTGGGAAGGAGGTATTTGAGGTTTGCAAGGTTCAGGAGGAATATTTTGGGTAACTGGTGGTTTATACCAAGCAGGAGGAGAGTATGATACAAGATAATCATATTTTCCTGAAGGTTGTCCCAGAGTGCAGATGCTCGAGTCCCCATCTTCATGTCTTCTTCTGAATTCCTTTTCACTATTTTTCTCTGGAGACTTCTTCTTTTTCTTTTTCTTCTCATCATCATCAGAGTAGGATGCAGCATAACAATCATCACAATCACAATAATCGAAATAACAGTGACCATTACGCTTAAAAGCATAGACTGGTCTTCCAGAATTATCAAAAGAGGCTACAGGAATGTTATCTTCTGGATCCCAAGGATTGATCATGAACTGCGTATTAAAAACTGTAGGAGTCTCCTGTTTTCTCCTAAAGATTGTATCAACTGATCCATCAGTTCTTTTGATATGCACCGGATCTGTACCTTGAATTGGTTCCACTGTCTCATGCAACTTCTCATAATTAGTGATCCACTTTTCTGGGAATAATTTTAACAAATCATTCCTAGAAAGTTGTTTGGGTGTGTGGATGCATGTGGGAGTATTATGAGAGTCTGCTTTTATGAACAAAGCATCATTTTGAACACATGGTAGTGACAAGTTGATAGCATGGTTTTGGAGACGGTAGACAATTTGGTAGTGAAGAGTGGCTACCTTGGCTGTGGAAATTTGTTCAGCACCAAGGATTTGGAGTTGGACTTTTAAAGCTGTTAAGGCATGAGGATCAGAAAGGGCCAGGTTATAATTTGGGAAAAATGTAAAGAATACTGAGCCAGCATTTAAAGATGTTTCTACGGTCCCAATTACAGCATGTTGATACTGTTTATATCTAGAATCCAGAAGAGCGATCCTAGAGAAAACAGGTTGCCCTGCTCTGCCATGGTAGGAGAGTCCCAACCTTATAGCTCCAAAGTGGATATGAGTGTATCCCTGGTTTAGCCAAGTTCTTAGAAATTCTGGAGGAATTTCTAAGGTCACAAATTGTTCTGTCTGAGAGGCTGGTATATGGTGTTGATCAAAGCTGGAGGCTTGAACATATTCTTTTATAGAGGAAGTGGGTCGGTTTACAAGGGCTTTAAAAGATTGTTTCCAATTTATTTTGGATTTTGAAAAGGCATCATAGGGGTTTAACAGTGGGAATTTTGATTCTTCAATCTTTTGATCTTCAGGGAGATAAGTAAATTCATACAGGTAGTCGGTCTTTTTCTGGGTGGTTTGGTTGATGGGGGGTGATAGGGTAACAGCAACAGACTTAGTTGGCACATACTTATAATCGCATATTACAGAGGGAGTAGAAGAGGGAATAGAAGAGCTTTCTGGTTCTGACATGTTTAAGGATTTCTTCTCTCTCAATCTTCATATGAATTATAATAATTCCACCTTGTGCAAGAACGAGGCTCTGATACCAATTTTCCAGAGCTCCATTAAAATTATATTTCATAGCTATACAGATTATCATCAGGATCCTGTGAGTATCCTGCTATTGGCATACGTGGGTCTTCTGAATTATTTGATTTGAAAGAATTTAACCATATCTGTTCTGCAGATGAGTTGGCTTGATAAGGATCAGATGAGCTGTCTTGATAAGGATCAGATGAGCTGGCTTGATAAGGATCAGATGAGCTGGCTTGATAAGGATCAGATGAGCTGGTTTGATAAGGATCATCAATTTGCATGTGAGACGAGATTGATTTAATCCTTTGTGTCTTTTCCCAATATTCCTTGTCTGCTAACAGCTGTTTCCCATAATCAGGAGGAAATATTTCCCATGGGGCATCATCGGATATCTTAGGCCATATCTCTTTTGGAATAATGCCATTTTTCTCAAACATATGTCTTTGAAATTCTCTCCAAGGTGAAGGATCTGTGGTATCTATGGTGATATAGTGCATCATTGAGTGTCTATAAGTCCCATAGATATTGAAACATGGTACATCAGTGAAAACACCTTTAGCCTTGAAGAAAGTTCTTTTGAAGGTGATGATGGTATGGCATTCGATAGGGGGTGCCACATGTTGAGTATAAGCTTCATTCGTCAAATAGGATTTCCATCTTGACAAATTCTGGAACCATTTGAGAAATGTTGACAAATGTGGATTAAGGTCTTCGTTCTTCTCAAGCAGGGTGATATACCTTGCCAGCTTTAATGGTTGAAGATCAAATGAGATCCAATATAGATGACAAAGATACCAAAACAAGATTAACAATTCAGGAGGCCAATAAAATTGTTTTTCAGGACTTTGGTTTAGGAAGCTGAAAATACAGGTAAAAGGATAGATAGGATGAAATCCTAATCTGTGAAAGAAATCTATCCCATATTTTCTGATCAATCCGGATTGAAGTTCAAAAATTTGAGCTTTTGCCTTTTGGTTAAGGATGGTCATGGAAATGTGTGATGGTAAGGATGGAGGAATACCTTTTTCAAGAAAGTTGGCGTTTATAGTTTGATACATGTATATCATGGGAAGAACTTTTAGCTGAAATGGTTTTTCACAAGAAAAAGGTGGTCTGCTTAAAAGGTCTGGTAACAGGTTATCCTCTCCTTTGATGTGTTCTACTTCAAAGTCATACTTACTGAACCATTCCTTCATTCTCAGAAGTTGAGGATGGGGCAGAGTCTTTCCTTTGAATTCAAGCATTTTTGGAAATGATGAGCAGTCCATCACAACTTTGAAATGATGACCAATTAAATGAAATTCGAACTTTTTTATGCCATATTTAACTGCCAAGACTTCTTTAAAGGTTGAGTGATAATGGCATTCTGCATCTGTGAATTTTCCACTAGCATGAGCACAAATCCATTTTTTCTTATTGTCATCTTCTTCTAAAAGAATAGCTCCCCAAAATTGATCACTTGCATCTGTTTGAAGAATTCTTTTTCCAATGGAGGGAATCTGGAGATTAGGAAGATTCTTTGTGCAAGTTCTGAGTTGTTCAAAAGCTTCTGTTTGCTCTGAGGACCATGGTGGAGGATTCTTTCTTAGAAGAGCTCTGAGAGGGGCTGTCTTCTTTGTCAAATGAGGAATAAAGTCCCTGAGATAATTGATAATGCCAAGAACTTGTCTGATTTGCTTGACAGAAAGATTCTCTTTTGGGAATCTATCCAGTTCTGTTGCAACATGAGGACCTGGAAGATACTTTCCTTCTTTGAATTTCATTCCAAGAAAATCTATTTCTGTTTGGCCAATAAGCATTTTGGTGGGTGAAAGCATGACACCATAATGTCGTACAAGATTGGCAAATTGTTGGAGCAGTTTCTCATGGGCTTTTATATCTGCAGAGAACAAAAGAATATCATCAATATAAACAAGGGCGCTGGAGAGGATGGGCTCAAAGATTTTGGTCATAGCCCGTTGGAATAGTGATGGGGCTACTTTGAGTCCAAAAGGCAGCACATTCCATTGGTAATGTCTATTTGGAATACAAAAGCCCGTTTTGTATCTGTCTTCTTTTCTGATTCCAAGTTGCCAAAATCCAGCCTTCAAGTCAAATTTTGAAAAAATTTTAGCTCCCGCCAAAAATGCAAATAATGAGGAAATTTTTGGCAAAGGGAATTTATCATCCCTTAGGAAGAAATTTAAAGGCTGATAGTCGATCACCAATCTCTTCTTCCCACGAACTTGCTCTGATCTTTTGTTTACATAAAAAGCTTGGCATGCCCATTCTGATTTTGTGGAAGTAATCAGACCTTGGTCTTCCAATTGGTTGCATTCTTCAATTGCCAATTTAAGGTCAGAGGGAGTCATTCCTGGATGGGTTGCCTTTGTTGGGTTGATGTCTTCATTTTGTTTGAAGGGTAAGGAGATGAAGAACTCCTCATTTTTCCACAATGGTGATGAGCATTTTTGAAGAAACTCTGTATGAGACTGAGCACTGCATTCTTTCAATAATAACTCATGAATAGTTTGAAGGTTTGGTTGAGAAATGGTTTGGTCAACAAAAAGGATAGATGAAATATTGGTGAATGGTTGAAAGTATTTCTTGAACTTGAGTCCACTTGGAAGAATTCTCAAGTCTTTCATCTTCCAATAGACATCAAAGCCAATGACAATATCTTTTCCAGGTAAAGAAGATCCAAGAACATGGGTCCAGGTGTAACAATTTGGAAAGAATTGGATCTTTATTGGGTGTCTGGTTTTAAGGCTAGTTTCAAGTAATTCTCCATTAGCTGTAGAGAAATACTCAGAATGATGTTTCCAACATTCTTTAGGTAAGGCTTTTGGGTTGAGAATGGTAGTTTTGGCTCCAGTGTCGATCAAGGCCACAAGTTTTATGGGTTTGGAATAACTGGTTGGGTAAATTTGGATAAGGAACAAAGGTATTGGATGTTTTTCATGAGTTAGGGCTATCATGTCTCTGTTATCACCACCAATTAAGAATTGGTCATTCCAGGTCTCTATTTCAGAGCTGGAAATTTCTGAGTCTGTCTCTTGGCCTATAGCAAAAACACATTCTGGTGAAGCTTCTTCTTCTTCTGAAAAGAGAGACTCAAGATCAGCATCATTCAAATCTACTTTAGTGATCTGTTGAATTTGTTGAATCATTCGCTCAGTCTTCTTTGTTTTTGAAGGGCAGCTTTTTGTAAAATGACCCTTTTTTCCACAAATGTAGCATCTGTCAGTTTTTTCTTTGCCACGGAACATTTTCTTCTTGTAATACTTCCACTTCTTAAAATTGGATCTTCTCCCTTTCTTCTTCAGTTTAAAAAAATGTTTCTTCTTCTTTGATGGACAGACACAAACATCAACATCTTTGCATTTGATCTGCAAATCAGGCCTATCACATGAAAGTTTTCCCAAAGGATTCTTCTTATTGCCCAGATACAGTTTAATCATCTTCCTTTGATCACATAACTGTGTATGAGCCTGAATCATGATCTGATACAAATGTCCCATTGGCACATCTCCAACTTTGTAATTTGATTGTTGAAGGATTGAAAACATTCGAGAGGCAAGAATCTCTGGAATAGAAGCCAAGAAAGCTTGTTTCATATCAGGATTAGCAGTGCCTCCTAACAGGTAAAATCTAGTAGACATATTTTGAAAATGTCTTTCTAGATCTTTCCTTTGTAGCGAGCAACATTTCATCTGGTAATACTCCTTTCGTGCAACTTCAAGATCATCATCCCATTTTCCTAAGAACTCATAATGCAAGAGTCCTAAGAAATCTTCCGGTGATGTGGCATCCATCAACTGAGTTCTAGCATAAGCATTGAGGGAGGCATACCAGTTTGCTAGTTTTCCCACCATTTTTGCAAGAAATGTTTCAATAACAACCCTGATTTCTGCTCCAGGAATGAGCATTTGTCCAGCTATCCATGCTCTAAATTCCAGAAACCTATTCCGATATTGTGAAGGAGGAACGTCATCCAGGGTGAAATAATTTCCAGTACCTTTCTTGAAATTTGTTTGCGAATTTGGCTGCGGTGTCCTGGTCTGTTCATACTCTTCTTCTGGATCATCAACTTCCTCAACTTGAGGTCCTCTAGAAGATGTAGCATCATCAGCCATCAATTGGTAAGGTATTTCATAATCCGAATCAAAGTCACTTTCTGAAGATTCAGAAGATAGACTTTCTTTTGAATCAGATTCAATTGGAAAGCTGGGAATGACATTTTCAGCACATTTTTCCAAAAAGGAAGAGATAGGGTTCACCATCATCAGAGGGTGTTCCGGCTCTTTTGGTGATGAGGTTGGTGAGGTATTTTTTTGTAATGATTCAGAAGGGGTTGTTTTAGGTTTCTCAGTTTGAGAGAAATGGACTGTTTTTCCTTTCTTGGCTGTTGTTTCATCAGAGGACTTTGTTTGAGAGGGAATTTTTGATGATGATTTGAATCCTTGAAAATTTGGAGGAATATTCAAGGGGGCTGTTGGTGCAGGAAATAAAGATTGGGTGGAAGAGGCTGTGTATGGTGAACTGGGAATTGAATAAGGGTTGTACAAAAGTCCAAAAGGATCTGGAGAGAAGGACTTTGAAGAGGTTTGTGAGGACAACTCTTCTTTCTTTCTTTTAAGATCCTTTTCAAGTTGGTCAACCTGAGCTTTCAAGTTTAAAATTTCTGTTTCTTTCATTGAAATGCTATTCATTGTGCCTTTGTTGCTGATAATCCGCATAAGTTCCTGGTGCTTCATCTCTATCTGCCTTTGTAATTCTGTATGAACGGCTGTCATTCGTTTTTCAAAGGCCTGGAACTTTTTTTCTGCCAAATTCATATGTTCAGCAACTCCATCAATCTTTTCTTCAATAAGCTTTAATTTTTGATTTTGAGCACAAGCATTTTGTGTCTGCCAGTTGACTACTGCTTCAGCCGGAGTTGTTTGTCTAGGTCTGCCATCTGCATCAACAATATTTGATTCCAGGACAAAAGGTTGCATGGTAATTTGGTTTTTTGTTTCTTTGGCTAAAGGAGGAAAATCTGTGGGTTGAAACATACAGATTTGGGGTAAAGACTTTGGCTTTTGAATCTCAGCTGATTTTTCTTTTCTTATCCATTTCAAAGCTTTGTTATAACATGGAAGAGGAGTAGTCTTAGGTTTTGGCTGGGAAGGAGGTATTTGAGGTTTGCAAGGTTCAGGAGGAATATTTTGGGTAACTGGTGGTTTATACCAAGCAGGAGGAGAGTATGATTCAAGATAATCATATTTTCCTGAAGGTTGTCCCAGAGTGCAGATGCTCGAGTCCCCATCTTCATGTCTTCTTCTGAATTCCTTTTCACTATTTTTCTCTGGAGACTTCTTCTTTTTCTTTTTCTTCTCATCATCATCAGAGTAGGATGCAGCATAACAATCATCACAATCACAATAATCGAAATAACAGTGACCATTACGCTTAAAAGCATAGACTGGTCTTCCAGAATTATCAAAAGAGGCTACAGGAATGTTATCTTCTGGATCCTAAGGATTGATCATGAACTGCGTATTAAAAACTGTAGGAGTCTCCTGTTTTCTCCTAAAGATTGTATCAACTGATCCATCAGTTCTTTTGATATGCACTGGATCTGTACCTTGAATTGGTTCCACTGTCTCATGCAACTTCTCATAATTAGTGATCCACTTTTCTGGGAATAATTTTAACAAATCATTCCTAGAAAGTTGTTTGGGTGTGTGGATGCATGTGGGAGTATTATGAGAGTCTGCTTTTATGAACAAAGCATCATTTTGAACACATGGTAGTGACAAGTTGATAGCATGGTTTTGGAGACGGTAGACAATTTGGTAGTGAAGAGTGGCTACCTTGGCTGTGGAAATTTGTTCAGCACCAAGGATTTGGAGTTGGAAACAATCTTTTAAAGCCCTTGTAAACCGACCCACTCCAATTTTCCAGAGCTCCATTAAAATTATATTTCATAGCTATACAGATTATATCATGGACTAGCCAAAGCCGTACTTATAGCATCACACAACCAATTTCCGGCCAGATAGCCTGTCCCCTTTTTATAATCTATATAACCATAAATTATAATCTTAATAGAGTTGGTTACTGGATTAATTAAGTTTCTGATGTACCAGATCCTTCATAGAGGCAAGTACAGAGCATACTCCTTAATTTAGATAGGTGGAATAATTATAATTCATAATCTAACTGTTAGAGAAGAAGAAAGATTTTTTTAGAAGGCCATGGTTTATTTAGCTTCTGAGAGTTTTTACAAGAGGGGTTCTGCCTTTCAACATAGACAGAAAACTCCTTATATAGAGAAGGAGCCGAGATACAAGAAGGCCTACAGCCAAACAAACAAACAAACAAACAAACAAAGATATCTACTGATAAAAGTAGTATCTTTAAATTACAACCACTTATGACTAATAGGCTCGTGACTTGGAGATAAGTTCTTATCTTCAATACTGTCCTCATTATGGTAAAAGTCTTCATCATGATCCTGTGAGTATCCTGCTATTGGCATACGTGGGTCTTCTGAATTATTTGATTTGAAAGAATTTAACCATATCTGTTCTGCAGATGAGTTGGCTTGATAAGGATCAGATGAGCTGTCTTGATAAGGATCAGATGAGCTGGCTTGATAAGGATCAGATGAGCTGGCTTGATAAGGATCAGATGAGCTGGTTTGATAAGGATCATCAATTTGCATGTGAGACGAGATTGATTTAATCCTTTGTGTCTTTTCCCAATATTCCTTGTCTGCTAACAGCTGTTTCCCATAATCAGGAGGAAATATTTCCCATGGGGCATCATCGGATATCTTAGGCCATATCTCTTTTGGAATAATGCCATTTTTCTCAAACATATGTCTTTGAAATTCTCTCCAAGGTGAAGGATCTGTGGTATCTATGGTGATATAGTGCATCATTGAGTGTCTATAAGTCCCATAGATATTGAAACATGGTACATCAGTGAAAACACCTTTAGCCTTGAAGAAAGTTCTTTTGAAGGTGATGATGGTATGGCATTCGATAGGGGGTGCCACATGTTGAGTATAAGCTTCATTCGTCAAATAGGATTTCCATCTTGACAAATTCTGGAACCATTTGAGAAATGTTGACAAATGTGGATTAAGGTCTTCGTTCTTCTCAAGCAGGGTGATATACCTTGCCAGCTTTAATGGTTGAAGATCAAATGAGATCCAATATAGATGACAAAGATACCAAAACAAGATTAACAATTCAGGAGGCCAATAAAATTGTTTTTCAGGACTTTGGTTTAGGAAGCTGAAAATACAGGTAAAAGGATAGATAGGATGAAATCCTAATCTGTGAAAGAAATCTATCCCATATTTTCTGATCAATCCGGATTGAAGTTCAAAAATTTGAGCTTTTGCCTTTTGGTTAAGGATGGTCATGGAAATGTGTGATGGTAAGGATGGAGGAATACCTTTTTCAAGAAAGTTGGCGTTTATAGTTTGATACATGTATATCATGGGAAGAACTTTTAGCTGAAATGGTTTTTCACAAGAAAAAGGTGGTCTGCTTAAAAGGTCTGGTAACAGGTTATCCTCTCCTTTGATGTGTTCTACTTCAAAGTCATACTTACTGAACCATTCCTTCATTCTCAAAAGTTGAGGATGGGGCAGAGTCTTTCCTTTGAATTCAAGCATTTTTGGAAATGATGAGCAGTCCATCACAACTTTGAAATGATGACCAATTAAATGAAATTCGAACTTTTTTATGCCATATTTAACTGCCAAGACTTCTTTAAAGGTTGAGTGATAATGGCATTCTGCATCTGTGAATTTTCCACTAGCATGAGCACAAATCCGTTTTTTCTTATTGTCATCTTCTTCTAAAAGAATAGCTCCCCAAAATTGATCACTTGCATCTGTTTGAAGAATTCTTTTTCCAGTGGAGGGAATCTGGAGATTAGGAAGATTCTTTGTGCAAGTTCTGAGTTGTTCAAAAGCTTCTGTTTGCTCTGAGGACCATGGTGGAGGATTCTTTCTTAGAAGAGCTCTGAGAGGGGCTGTCTTCTTTGTCAAATGAGGAATAAAGTCCCTGAGATAATTGATAATGCCAAGAACTTGTCTGATTTGCTTGACAGAAAGATTCTCTTTTGGGAATCTATCCAGTTCTGTTGCAACATGAGGACCTGGAAGATACTTTCCTTCTTTGAATTTCATTCCAAGAAAATCTATTTCTGTTTGGCCAATAAGCATTTTGGTGGGTGAAAGCATGACACCATAATGTCGTACAAGATTGGCAAATTGTTGGAGCAGTTTCTCATGGGCTTTTATATCTGCAGAGAACAAAAGAATATCATCAATATAAACAAGGGCGCTGGAGAGGATGGGCTCAAAGATTTTGGTCATAGCCCGTTGGAATAGTGATGGGGCTACTTTGAGTCCAAAAGGCAGCACATTCCATTGGTAATGTCTATTTGGAATACAAAAGCCCGTTTTGTATCTGTCTTCTTTTCTGATTCCAAGTTGCCAAAATCCAGCCTTCAAGTCAAATTTTGAAAAAATTTTAGCTCCCGCCAAAAATGCAAATAATGAGGAAATTTTTGGCAAAGGGAATTTATCATCCCTTAGGAAGAAATTTAAAGGCTGATAGTCGATCACCAATCTCTTCTTCCCACGAACTTGCTCTGATCTTTTGTTTACATAAAAAGCTTGGCATGCCCATTCTGATTTTGTGGGAGTAATCAGACCTTGGTCTTCCAATTGGTTGCATTCTTCAATTGCCAATTTAAGGTCAGAGGGAGTCATTCCTGGATGGGTTGCCTTTGTTGGGTTGATGTCTTCATTTTGTTTGAAGGGTAAGGAGATGAAGAACTCCTCATTTTTCCACAATGGTGATGAGCATTTTTGAAGAAACTCTGTATGAGACTGAGCACTGCATTCTTTCAATAATAACTCATGAATAGTTTGAAGGTTTTGTTGAGAAATGGTTTGGTCAACAAAAAGGATAGATGAAATATTGGTGAATGGTTGAAAGTATTTCTTGAACTTGAGTCCACTTGGAAGAATTCTCAAGTCTTTCATCTTCCAATAGACATCAAAGCCAATGACAATATCTTTTCCAGGTAAAGAAGATCCAAGAACATGGGTCCAGGTGTAACAATTTGGAAAGAATTGGATCTTTATTGGGTGTCTGGTTTTAAGGCTAGTTTCAAGTAATTCTCCATTAGCTGTAGAGAAATACTCAGAATGATGTTTCCAACATTCTTTAGGTAAGGCTTTTGGGTTGAGAATGGTAGTTTTGGCTCCAGTGTCGATCAAGGCCACAAGTTTTATGGGTTTGGAATAACTGGTTGGGTAAATTTGGATAAGGAACAAAGGTATTGGATGTTTTTCATGAGTTAGGGCTATCATGTCTCTGTTATCACCACCAATTAAGAATTGGTCATTCCAGGTCTCTATTTCAGAGCTGGAAATTTCTGAGTCTGTCTCTTGGCCTATAGCAAAAACACATTCTGGTGAAGCTTCTTCTTCTTCTGAAAAGAGAGACTCAAGATCAGCATCATTCAAATCTACTTTAGTGATCTGTTGAATTTGTTGAATCATTCGCTCAGTCTTCTTTATTTTTGAAGGGCAGCTTTTTGCAAAATGACCCTTTTTTCTACAAATGTAGCATCTGTCAGTTTTTTCTTTGCCACGGAACTTTTTCTTCTTGTAATACTTCCACTTCTTAAAATTGGATCTTCTCCCTTTCTTCTTCAGTTTAAAAAAATGTTTCTTCTTCTTTGATGGACAGACACAAACATCAACATCTTTGCATTTGATCTGCAAATCAGGCCTATCACATGAAAGTTTTCCCAAAGGATTCTTCTTATTGCCCAGATACAGTTTAATCATCTTCCTTTGATCACATAACTGTGTATGAGCCTGAATCATGATCTGATACAAATGTCCCATTGGCACATCTCCAACTTTGTAATTTGATTGTTGAAGGATTGAAAACATTCGAGAGGCAAGAATCTCTGGAATAGAAGCCAAGAAAGCTTGTTTCAGATCAGGATTAGCAGTGCCTCCTAACAGGTAAAATCTAGTAGACATATTTTGAAAATGTCTTTCTAGATCTTTCCTTTGTAGCGAGCAACATTTCATCTGGTAATACTCCTTTCGTGCAACTTCAAGATCATCATCCCATTTTCCTAAGAACTCATAATGCAAGAGTCCTAAGAAATCTTCCGGTGATGTGGCATCCATCAACTGAGTTCTAGCATAAGCATTGAGGGAGGCATACCAGTTTGCTAGTTTTCCCACCATTTTTGCAAGAAATGTTTCAATAACAACCCTGATTTCTGCTCCAGGAATGAGCATTTGTCCAGCTATCCATGCTCTAAATTCCAGAAACCTATTCCGATATTGTGAAGGAGGAACGTCATCCAGGGTGAAATAATTTCCAGTACCTTTCTTGAAATTTGTTTGCGAATTTGGCTGCGGTGTCCTGGTCTGTTCATACTCTTCTTCTGGATCATCAACTTCCTCAACTTGAGGTCCTCTAGAAGATGTAGCATCATCAGCCATTAATTGGTAAGGTATTTCATAATCCGAATCAAAGTCACTTTCTGAAGATTCAGAAGATAGACTTTCTTTTGAATCAGATTCAATTGGAAAGCTGGGAATGACATTTTCAGCACATTTTTCCAAAAAGGAAGAGATAGGGTTCACCATCATCAGAGGGTGTTCCGGCTCTTTTGGTGATGAGGTTGGTGAGGTATTTTTTTGTAATGATTCAGAAGGGGTTGTTTTAGGTTTCTCAGTTTGAGAGAAATGGACTGTTTTTCCTTTCTTGGCTGTTGTTTCATCAGAGGACTTTGTTTGAGAGGGAATTTTTGATGATGATTTGAATCCTTGAAAATTTGGAGGAATATTCAAGGGGGCTGTTGGTGCAGGAAATAAAGATTGGGTGGAAGAGGCTGTGTATGGTGAACTGGGAATTGAATAAGGGTTGTACAAAAGTCCAAAAGGATCTGGAGAGAAGGACTTTGAAGAGGTTTGTGAGGACAACTCTTCTTTCTTTCTTTTAAGATCCTTTTCAAGTTGGTCAACCTGAGCTTTCAAGTTTAAAATTTCTGTTTCTTTCATTGAAATGCTATTCATTGTGCCTTTGTTGCTGATAATCCGCATAAGTTCCTGGTGCTTCATCTCTATCTGCCTTTGTAATTCTGTATGAACGGCTGTCATTCGTTTTTCAAAGGCCTGGAACTTTTTTTCTGCCAAATTCATATGTTCAGCAACTCCATCAATCTTTTCTTCAATAAGCTTTAATTTTTGATTTTGAGCACAAGCATTTTGTGTCTGCCAGTTGACTACTGCTTCAGCCGGAGTTGTTTGTCTAGGTCTGCCATCTGCATCAACAATATTTGATTCCAGGACAAAAGGTTGCATGGTAATTTGGTTTTTTGTTTCTTTGGCTAAAGGAGGAAAATCTGTGGGTTGAAACATACAGATTTGGGGTAAAGACTTTGGCTTTTGAATCTCAGCTGATTTTTCTTTTCTTATCCATTTCAAAGCTTTGTTATAACATGGAAGAGGAGTAGTCTTAGGTTTTGGCTGGGAAGGAGGTATTTGAGGTTTGCAAGGTTCAGGAGGAATATTTTGGGTAACTGGTGGTTTATACCAAGCAGGAGGAGAGTATGATACAAGATAATCATATTTTCCTGAAGGTTGTCCCAGAGTGCAGATGCTCGAGTCCCCATCTTCATGTCTTCTTCTGAATTCCTTTTCACTATTTTTCTCTGGAGACTTCTTCTTTTTCTTTTTCTTCTCATCATCATCAGAGTAGGATGCAGCATAACAATCATCACAATCACAATAATCGAAATAACAGTGACCATTACGCTTAAAAGCATAGACTGGTCTTCCAGAATTATCAAAAGAGGCTACAGGAATGTTATCTTCTGGATCCCAAGGATTGATCATGAACTGCGTATTAAAAACTGTAGGAGTCTCCTGTTTTCTCCTAAAGATTGTATCAACTGATCCATCAGTTCTTTTGATATGCACCGGATCTGTACCTTGAATTGGTTCCACTGTCTCATGCAACTTCTCATAATTAGTGATCCACTTTTCTGGGAATAATTTTAACAAATCATTCCTAGAAAGTTGTTTGGGTGTGTGGATGCATGTGGGAGTATTATGAGAGTCTGCTTTTATGAACAAAGCATCATTTTGAACACATGGTAGTGACAAGTTGATAGCATGGTTTTGGAGACGGTAGACAATTTGGTAGTGAAGAGTGGCTACCTTGGCTGTGGAAATTTGTTCAGCACCAAGGATTTGGAGTTGGACTTTTAAAGCTGTTAAGGCATGAGGATCAGAAAGGGCCAGGTTATAATTTGGGAAAAATGTAAAGAATACTGAGCCAGCATTTAAAGATGTTTCTACGGTCCCAATTACAGCATGTTGATACTGTTTATATCTAGAATCCAGAAGAGCGATCCTAGAGAAAACAGGTTGCCCTGCTCTGCCATGGTAGGAGAGTCCCAACCTTATAGCTCCAAAGTGGATATGAGTGTATCCCTGGTTTAGCCAAGTTCTTAGAAATTCTGGAGGAATTTCTAAGGTCACAAATTGTTCTGTCTGAGAGGCTGGTATATGGTGTTGATCAAAGCTGGAGGCTTGAACATATTCTTTTAAAGCCCAAACATGGTAGATTTCCTTTGAAAAAGTCAGGGTGTAACAATAAGTGTTGTATTTGAAGTCATTTTAGTAGCTTTTTGGTTTTGGGTTTGAGAAGATGAAGGTAAATTGTTGAATTATGCTCAAAATACAGCACAAGAACTATAAAAAAGCTCTGATACCACTGTTGGAATGAAAACTACACTTCATTTATTTTAATAATATTCATAGTCAGTACAAAGGAAGCTCTACAGCCTTATAATTGATGCATTATCTTTCACTAATTGCATCTTTAGACTCAAACTAGGACTTGCAACATCATAAAATAAATAAGAAATACTATTACTTAAATGAACATTCTAGACAGTCTATAATAGCAAAGAGTACTGATACATTTAGTAGCGGCTCGCAATTTTTAATTAATTTTTTTGACAAAATTGCCCCCTGCAATCAGGGGCAATTCCTTTGTGTTGGGTTTTTGGTAAAAGCAGAGTCCCTAATCTTTTTTTTTTTATTCCTTCGCCTTGTAGCAGCCTTAATAGGAAATTCACACTAAAATAACAAAATGAAACTAAAGTGACATCAAGCATCCCATGCACATCAATAGTCTTCAAGAAGGTAAGTTACGAGTGAAGCTTTTCAAGGAGGCCAATGGAGCTACCCTCTCCCTTCCAAGCCTTACTGAATTGACATAATCAATAGGACTGTGAGCAGCAACACCTGGGAGCACCAGTCCCATTACCCTGAAAAATGTGCAGAACCAACTCTCCTGGTAATCTGGTCCATGTGTATGGCTTATCACAAAACTCCTAAGTAGCTCCCATATTGCATTAAGGCGCATTGGAATTATATGTTTCAATCCAAAGAAGTTTCTGTTCGGTTCCTCATCCATAAACTGCTAAAAAAGATACAATAAAGAAGAGAAACAAAGATCAATCTGTTGTCATAAAGCTAGTAAAAAGACTTAAAAATAGAAACGCAATAGGTACACTACATACTCGGCCAAAGTAGCGGCTGTCATAATACAGACACGTTCCGAAATGTTTGAAGGCGAAGATCTTGTCATCAAAAGGCACTCTAGGCACCATGTCGTTGCAATAAACTACCCTGAAATATCTAGTAACAGGATAGTTCAAGTAGGATTCCATAAATTTTCCTAGATGCGCGTCGCCAATCCGTGGCTGCCCAAATGTGTATATATTCAACAATCTGTTCAGCACCTCAGTCTCCTCCTGTATCACCAGCACTGATGGCAACAATATAGCAAGTGCTCCACCTAAGCTGTGTCCTGTGACTACAAATTTAGCATGCTTGTGATCTTTTAGTAAGGTCTTAAGCTTCGTCAACACAGCATAGTAAGCACTCTTCTTCGCCCATTCTAGCATTGTAGCTTCAGAATGATCGCCATGTAAATGGAATAAACCTGTTGCTTGTTTCCTCTGAAGGTGAGTTTGGAAACTGGTAGCATCATCTCTACTCCCCAAACCTAAAGCTTCTAAGAATCCGACATGGATCTTTCCAACTTTTGGGATCTCATACCAAGAGAAATCAAAATCAGTGCTCCAATCATTTGCATTAAAAGGTTCTGTTCCTCTAAAGCTGACCACTATCAAGTTTGCATCTTTAGGCTTGTCAGTGAACATGAACACTTGGGTATTGCTTTCCTTTTGACTTTCTGTATACATATTAAAACATGTTATTAAAACCTATAATCAAAAGCAACAAAATGTAAGAATTGGGCATGTTTAGAATCTGTATTTTCTCACCATTCCAGCAGTTGTAGAAGGCCTCAAAATGCATCTGTTCTTGACAAGGTTAATATATATCAGTAAATGCATGTCACAAAAGACCAAAGAAGATAGCTAAAGAATTCAAGAAAATTGTATGTTAAAACTTGCCTTCCAATGACTGTTGACAACATGTTTAACAACGTTTTCATTCTCATAAACAAGCTTAGCTGCCATGACGCAAAGGTCCATTAGATATCTGTTCCCCAATTGTAATCTTATGTTTGCATCATTAGCGACACTATCATCTACTTTCTCAGCCAAGATTGGACTTCTGAACAAGTCTATTCGCCCATCTATTTGTCCAATTGTGCTTATAAAATTTTCTGTGCCTCTTTTTGGTATCTTCAGATTTCCTGCAAGTTTTAAAATCAATAACTGTTTTAGCACCAAACATTTTTTCGTTGTTGAATTATTAGTGTAAAATAAATGACTTTAACCCAATAAATACTGATATGATTAATACAATTTAATCTGATTCTTTTGAGAGAAATTAAATTTATTAAATCCTTCTAGCTACGGCAAAAATTGAGCTATGAATTAGAAACGGGTTTATTGAAGCTTTGTTATAGCGATGAATATGTGGTATTTTTTATTTTGTCGCTAAAAGTTCTAATGACAAAAATTTTAGCTTTTAGGGGCGAGCAATCTTTTTTCCACAAAACAATTTGTTTTTTTACACAAATCAGTTTTTTTTTTAAATATATTTTATATGAACAGAGACTAAAACATAATAATAAATGGTTGAATAGTAAAATGATGTAACTTTTTGAAGAATTAATAAGTTAAAAGTTTGATTATTATATATTTTTTTTTGTCAATTTCCAAAAAAAAGGCTAAAAATTTATAAATTCAATCTTTGTCTCTCCCTTCTAAATTTGAAAAAAAAAAAGACTAAAAACGTATAAATATTTTTGTTCCAAAAAATTGAAATATATATAATTAACATATATACTTATGATTTAAATTTTAGATTTTTTTTTACCTATAAACAACAGTACTATCTAGCATCAAAACAAAGAAAATCTTGAATGGTGAAGAGGGTGAGTGAGAAGGGTATATACCATGGAGAAAATTATTGAGTATGCCAGAGACTCCACCATTCTGAAACAAGAGGTTGAGGAAAAAATCAATGGCATAGCCAAGGTACTTCAATGGGGTAGCAACAAGAGCAAGAATCCTTCTAATAATAATAGAAACCAACAGAATCCACCTATGGTCAACAGCTGCACCACCCTTAACACTTTCTCTGAACTATCCAAGAAACTCATACCACTCTTCACATCGTTCTTCAAAAGATACTTAACAATGTCCCTTTTTCTTCCCTTATTTGGGTCCACTATCAAGAAGTTTGGAGGAGTAATATTAGTTTCATGATCAGAAGCACTTGAAGCAGACATGGTTTTGGGTTTCTCGTCACTACTGCTACTACTACTACTTGCTTCACCCTTCTTTTTAACTAAAGAATTCACTACTATCTTTGACACAGTATGAGCAAGGAGAGCTATCAAACTTATAGGTATTATTGGCATTAATAGTTGGTGAAGTAGCTGTCTGATGATAACTATATATATATATAGCAAAAAATACATATATATATATATATAGATATATATATATATGGTGGTCTCTTGCGTTCCTCTATCTGTGAATTTTCTTGTCACCAAAGCTATAGGTGCTAAGACGACATAACGTATTATTCACACGTTTTTGAAGTTTTTTTTATTAGTTTATTTTAAGAAGTAAAATTCCAAATGTGATGCAAACTACAAAAAGATAATTAAATTATGAACGAACTAAGATATTAAATATTAGTTAATGCATGTGTGATTTGAGTTACAAAAATTAAATATTTTATTTAATAGACATAATTATAAGTGCAAATGATTATATAACCTTCTTTTAAAAAGACTAAAAATTAGTATGAATTATAATTATTCCAATAGAAAACTTACTCTAAAATCAAGACATGGATGAAATTGGAAAGAAAAAATTATTTTTTATTGGTAATCTTAAACAGTCATTTGGAATTGAACAAATTTTATTTTCTTACTCCTTATGTTCCATTTTAATTGACATTTTAGGTTAAATTTTTTGTTCCAATTTATTTGACGTTTTCAATTACCAATACATTTTAATTACCTTTTTTCCTATACTACTCTTATTTATACATACGCTGCTTTTGGAAATATACAAATGTAAAAATTAGTTAAGAGAATTATTGTAAGAGAAGTATAATAACATTTTATACAAATATTAATTACATTTCTTAATCTAAATGCATAATCTTTAAACGACAATTAAATTGAACAGAAGGAGTAAAAGACAATTGGAATGGAAGAGAGGAAGTAATTTTTATTAAGTGATATTTCTTTCGTTCCATTCCAATTGTCTTTTAAGAAAATTAAATTTATTCCACTCCAATTGACATTTTTAGATTACCAATAAAAAATAAGTCTTCTTTTCAAATTTACCCATATCTTGATTTTATAGTAAGTTTTTTTATTTGAGTAATTATAATTCATATTAACTTTTACACTATATATGGATTGAGGGGAATACAAAGGGAAGAGAAGAGAATAGCAGAGAAATTAGATCTTGCGTTATTTGACTATTAAAAGTTAATAGAGGAGGAAGGGAATTGAAGAAGAATTATTTCTCCTCATTCTTTTTATGTAAGGTGAAATTGATCACACCTTGAAGTGGGGTGTAAAAAATTTTAACTCCAAAACACATTATAATTTAAAATTTTATTTCCTTTTTAAACATTTCTTCTTCTTTTCCCTTTATTAATTAATTTTTAATTATCAAACACAATAAAGTCTATAATTTTTATTCACTCTCCTTCCCCTCTCTTCCCTTTAAAATACCTTCTCTTTCCTTCTTTATATAGTTGTCATGCATAGTATTAATTTTTCTAAAAAAATTTATATAATTATTTATATCTATAATTATCTTTTATTTGATATGGTTCGTTAGTTTATCTTTTTAATTTATAAATTGATCATTTTTTAATTTGTTAAATATTTTATTTATTAATATCAATTTAAATATTTAAATAGTTTCATTTTAACTTTAAAAAAATTATACACTTTAAATAATATAAAAAGTATCAATAATTCTTATTTTAACAAATTCAAGTATCTATACGATATTTTATAATTGAGAAGGTAAATTGGTGATAAAAAATGTCAAGTTTTGTACATATATTAGGCCATGATTTTTTCATTAAATTTTATCACTAATCATTACATTTGTAAAAAATTAGTAGTGAAAATGATATGAATTCATTAATTTTTTATGATAAAGAAATTATCATTTGAATAGTCAATTTTTTGGCTGTTAGTAAGTGTATTGACAAATAAAAAAGTGACATATTTAACTTATGGCAAATTGACCACCCTCTAGGATCTTCCCCTTGTTCTAAACATGTTAATGTAAAAGAAAAAAACTATATTCATTTAAATATATCAATTATTTGGAACAATTATATAGTTTATATTTTCAATATAATGAAAAACATATAAATTATTTATTTGGGCTTCATTTTGTGACTTCATGCTTACAATGTGTGAACATAGCAATATTTAAATGTAAAATATGTATCATTTTATTTATTTATAATTTATTTTTAATTAAAGTATCACGTGAATAAAAAATTATTTAGATTCATAATAGTAATTAAATTATTAAATTTATACTTTGATACAATTAATAAAATTTTAAAAATAATAAAATATTATTTTTTATGTAACATTTTAATATTAGAAACTTAATATAGTTTTATTTTATTGCAATTTTGATAAATTTTTTAATTAAATAATTATATAATATTCTTTCAATATTTTTATAATTAATAATTTTCTCAATTCTAAAATTAATTTCATATAAAATATATTATGGCCATAATTATTCATAATATAATAATAAACTGTTAGTTATTTTCTTAATAAAAATTTAAAAAATAATAAAAAGTTATTTTTTTATATAACAACTTAAATATTTATTTAACAATTTTTTTATATAGCAATTTTTTAAAGTCATTTTGCCATTGTAAATGTTGGGAGGCCTCACTCTCTCTCTCTTTTTAATTACTAAAGATTCCCTTATTTTTTATTTATTTTTATATTTAATCCTTAAAAATATTTACAATACTAAAATTCAAATTAATTTTTTATTATGTTATATTTTTAAAAGAAAATAATTTATTAGCATAATTCAACACTAAAAACTAAATTAAGTTAATCAATTTTAATTTTTCAATTATAACTAAATAGTCTTTATATGCATACTTAAACAATTATGAACTTAATTTTAAAAAATTTTAAAATTTATTTATTGTCTAAATAGATTTGATACAACTCGAAAAGTTGATGATAGAATTGATTAAATGAGATAGCCATAGAAGATTTTTTTTTATCATGTTAGATGCTTTTATGCCACCTAACATGGCCACGTCAACTCTGCCTCATGCCTATTTATGTTGGGATAGAATTAGCACAACTTTAAAAGTTGAAGAAGTAAATTAAAATGACTTTGAAAAAAGAATTAAATTGATAATTGGTCCAAAGTTGAAGATATACCATATCACTTTCCATTAAATATATTATGATCATAATTAATTATAAGATAATAATAAATTGTTAGTTATTTTCTTAATAAAAATTTAAAAGTAATAATTTTTTTTTATATAAAAATTTAAATATTACAATCTTATTAAACCTACAATTTGTTTCAATTTTAGTAAATTTTTTATTTGAATAGTAACATTTTGTTTCTTCAATATTTTTAATATTAATACTTTTATTTACTCAAAAATTAATTTAATGTAATTTTTTAATTTCAGCTAATAATTAAATGATAAAAATTAATTAATTTAATTTTAACTATTTTATTAAATTTTATAAAAATATCTAAAAATAATAATTATACTATTTTTTATATAACAGAAATAATACTCTCAAACAAATTATGTGCTCTATTTTTAAAATATGATTATAGATACAAGACATATATAAAAAAAATTATTTATTTATTTTTAATTATTCATTCAATAAATTTTAATTTAATAAGTTTTTAAAAATAATAAAAGTATTGTTTTATTTGTATGAGAATTTAATTTTTCAAAATAGTATTATATTGCGACATAGTATTTTATCATGGTTTTAATAAAATTTCTATTTGAATAGTTATACGTTGTTTTTTAATATTTTTATCTAAATAATAATCTAGTTTTATAAACTTAATAAAATTATAACATAGTAATTTATTATATTTTTTATAAATATTTTATTCAAACACAACAATTTCTTAATATTTATATGTTAATATATTTTCATAATTAATTATTTTATAAAAAATTATACACTTTAAATAATATAAAAAGTATCAATAATTCTTATTTTAACAAATTCAAGTGTCTACACGATATTTTATAATTGAGAAGGTAAATTGGTGATAAAAAATGTCAAGTTTTGTACATATATTAGGCCATGAATTTTTCATTAAATTTTATCACTAATCATTACATTTGTAAAAAAGTAGTAGTGAAAATGATATGAATTCATTAATTTTTTATTATAAAGAAATTATCATTTGAATAGTCAATTTGTTTGGCTGTTAGTAAGTGTATTGACAAATAAAAAAGTGACATATTTAACTTATGGCAAATTGACCACCCTCTAGGATCTTCCCCTTGTTTTAAACATGTTAATGTAAAAGAAAAAAACTATATTCATTTAAATATATAAATTATTTGGAACAATTATATATTATACATTTTAAATATAATGAAATATATAAATTATTTATTTGCGCTCCACTTCATGCTTACAATATGTGAACATAGCAATATTTAAATGTAAAATATGTATCATTTTATTTATTTACAATTTGTTTTTAATTAAACTAGCACGTGAATAAAAAATTATTTAGATTCATGTTAGTAAGTAAACTATTAAATATATACTTTGATATAATTAATAAAATTTTAAAAATAATAAAATATTATTTATTTATACAACATTTTAATATTAAAAACTTAATATAGTTATATTTTATTGCAATTTTGATAAATTTTTATTTAAATAATTATATAATATTCTTTTAATATTTTTATAATTAATAATTTTCTCAACTCTAAAACTAATTTCATATAAAATATATTATGAGCATAATTAATCAACAGATAATAATAAACTGTTAGTTA
The DNA here is from genome assembly GCA_947683625.1 of Mallotus nudiflorus. Lineage (NCBI taxonomy): Eukaryota > Viridiplantae > Streptophyta > Magnoliopsida > Malpighiales > Euphorbiaceae > Mallotus > Mallotus nudiflorus. The sequence goes on from CANTUR010000481.1 coordinate 739,806, forward strand.
TTTTATTAAAAAAATTTAAAAATAATAAAATGTAATTTTTTTATGTAATAATTTAAATATTACAATCTTATTAAACCTATAATTTGTTACAATTTTAGTAAATTTTTTATTTGAACAGTAACATTTTATTTCTTCAATATTTTTAATATTAATACTTTTCTTTACTCAAAATGTAATTTAATGTAATTTTTTAATTTCAACTAATAATTAAATGATAAAAATTAATTAATTAAATTTTAACTATTTTTATTAAATTTTATAAAAATATCTAAAAATAATAATTATACCTTTTTTTTATATAACAGAAATAATGATCTCAAACAAATTATATGCTCTATTTTGAAAATACCATTATAGATACAAGACAAATAAAAAAAATTATTTATTTATTTTTAATTATTTATTCAATAAATTTTAATTTAATATGTTTTTAAAAATAATAAGAGCATTTTATTTATACGGCAGTCCAATTTTTCAAAATAGTATTATATTGTGACATAGTAATTTATCACAGTTGTAGATGGTAGAGTTTAGCGCGCATTTAAAATTTTAGCAACCGTGACACTGTTTGAGCTCAAGACTCTAGAGAACACACTACTATATAACAAAGATATAGCGTGGAGATGAAGAGTCACCACCCAAAGTAATAACTAGAACAAATCGAAAGTGTCGTACTCGATTCTCTAAAAGAAAACTAGCACCAAAACCAAGAGATTTTGGATACGAAATACTAATTTCTTTTAGTTTTATGTTCATTTAGAATTATTTTATGAATTACTATTTTATCCTTTATTTACAAGCAATTTCATATAAATCCTTATTTAAACAATTAACCTCAGACAAACTAGTCATAAAAAAATTGTAAACAATGCATTCATTTAAGTTCATAATCCCTAAATTAGTCTAATCTACATTGATTTTAATCAAATGAGCTAAATCTGCATGTTTTAATTTATAAGTAGTCTTCAAGATTAATGGACCTAATTCCAATTTTAATTAATTAAGTGAACCTAAGTCTATTTATTTTAATTCTAAAAATGGGCTAAATCTACAAATTATGAAGTATTTAAATTAGCGGGCCTAATTTTATATGTTTTAATTCTAAGATGATCTTAAATCTATAAATTATGGAAAACACTTTAATTTAATGGTGTTGACCATTTGCATGATCAAACTCCAAATTTTGGACTTTGAAAAATAATTTTTATATTAATAATTTCAATTAAGTGTGTAGGGAATTATATACCAAGCATATAAACTTTTGGATAAATAGTGACTTCTCGGGCAATTTGAACCTCTAAGATTAAAAAAAGGCTTTTGACATCTTTAGAGCTCTTAAATGAGAAAATGAGCTTCTTCACATTTGAAGTAGACATCTTCAGCTTTTTGAATTGAGCTTATTTGTTAAAATCCAAGTTCATTTAGTTAGGCATTTTTTGAGTTGAAATCCACATATATGTCTGCCATCTTAGACTGCACATCTCTTAGTATTTTAGACATATCTTGAGTTACAGAAGTCCAATTAAGGTAATTCAAAATGATATGTGTCACGACCCAAACTAGGAGTCATGACCGGCGCTAGGGAACGAAAATTCTTTCGAATCCGAAACCCGTAGCAAACCTGAGAAAATAAAATCATACAATAAATAAATAAAAGTACGACCGAATTAAAATTTTTCTAAATAAATAAATAAATAAATATTCCAAATCCTTTCATAAATGTATACATATTCGTACAGTGTTCAAATACAAATTCTCAGAGTATTTAATATCTAAACAAAATAATGCTCCTCAAATACAATAACACAACTACTGCAGTTTCTAAAATTTAAATCAGAATTCAGAATATACATTTACATAAAATAGTCGGGACTGAAGAACACTGGCAAGGAACTCTACGACTAAGGTCTGACGATAAAGGATCTCTTGAAAAAAAATAATTGAGGGGGGGTCAGACCTCACTGAGTGAATTATTATACTATATATACATGCAACCTAAACCATAACAATTAGACATTCTATACACACATTTCACACGAATGCCAAACTTTGCTTTTATAAATATACTAAATGTAGAAAATGTTTATTTAATTTTATGAAGGATCCATAGAACCCTAATAATAGCAACCTCAAACAATCCCATCATCACTCTAGCCATACAGGCTCACTTGATTTCAAATAGAACACTTATTCCAAACTGGACAACAGACTGGCCCCGAGACACTAAGTCGACCGAGCTCCAACAGTCTGTCTGTCAGTGTGATTGGCCCCGAGACACTTGGTCAATCGAGCTCCAGCAATCACACTATCTATCATCTCACATCTCAATCAACCTAATAGATCATTCAATCCACTTATGAACAGTAGACTGGCCCCGAGACATTAAGTCAATCGAGCTCCAGCAGTCTGACTGTCAGTGTGATTGGCCCCGCAATCACACTATCTAACATACCATTAATCTTAGTCAAATCAATTCAATCAATTATAATCATCCAAAATTAACTCTCACTCAATCCTATTTTTTCGCACTGGTACGTACACAGTCCTAGTGCTGCCCACTAGGAAGCACGTTCTATTGATATCCTTCATTCAAATAAATCATTCATTTAGAAAATAATTAATGTAGAACAATATTCATAATAGTTAAACCCACCATATATATATATACCAAAAATATACCTAAAATATACCCAGTATATTTCGGATATATATATGTCAAATAAAATATGAAATAAACTAAAGATAAATCATTAATATGGTTAAAAAAAATAATTTAAATGAGTAACAATAATATAACATGCATTTATTTAAGAATAACCTAAATTATACTAATCATTTAATAAAATAATTATGGTTCGATTCACATTTAAATCATGTATAAATATTAAATTATAACAAACATAAACTTAAATATCTAACATACATATATAAAAAATGTACTAAAAATAAACCGAAAATATACCAAATCATATCATAATTAAATTAATGTTTAAACATATAATGAAAATAAAAATCCTAAGTCATGCATCCTATATGCACTGTATATATATACAGTATAATAACTCACTGGTGTACGCTCCTCGAGACATATTCAACGAGCTTGGTCCGTTAGGCCTTGGTCCCGGCGCAGCTAGAAAGATAAAATAAAAATAATCGTCAGAATGAACTTCTAACTCTATACCTCTAGAATTACTATAGACAGATTCAATCAAGAATTCAGAATTAGACTAGGACCGATTGTCACGTTTTACGAGAAATCTATCGAAATTTCGACAGAGTCTCCTATGTAAAACGGGCATCTCCCTACAAAAGTAAGGGCGATCCTGCACATAAAATATACTTCTAAAATCTCAAGGCACAATACCTCGGGTTGGGACCCCAAAGTTCACAAATCCCCAATCGAGGTCCACAATACACAATCAACAATATTAAATAGTAAAATAATGAAAACCATCAAAAACCCGTAAAAATATTTAAAAACCTTTATTTCCTAATTAAAACATAAAAGTTTAATTTAAATAATATTTGATAGTAAAAATTCATAAATAGAACAAAATTCCCATTTTACAATTAAATTGACATAAATCACAAATAACATTTAAAATCACAATTTATCATCACAAAAGTAATAAAACACACATTTAACTAACAGAATTCAAATATTATATAATTTTAATAAAAATTAAATTTTACAATTATTCAACATAATATAATAAAGTTCACAATTTAATTATATTATAAAATTAGTTTAAAACCCATTTTATTTCCAAAATAATATATAATATATTGTAATATCCCGTACTTTTTAATTTGTTTTACACTGTACCGGGATATGCAGTGTTAATAATTTCTGTATATTATATGATATTTTTATGAGTTGTTATGTATTTAAAACCCATTTTAATTATTGTGTATTATTTACAGTATTTTACATAAAATTTTCCCGGGACTTGTATTTTCGAGAAAATTTTCACATAAATAATTTATTATTAATTATTTTAAATATATTTTCGGACTTGCATGAACTCTTACGTATTTTTAAATTACTAAACACCGTGTATACATGTAATTATTTATTTAATTAGGGTTTAATATTACCCTAATATTTTATTATTTGTTTATTAATTTATTGTTATTTAATTATTTTTATTTATTATTATATTTTAAAATATTAAATTTTATGTGTGTGGTGTATATTTAATGTGTGTAATTTAATATTATTTTATTATATAGTATAAAGTATATATATATACACATTATATGTCAAAAATCAAGTTTTTGGAAAATTACACATTTGCCCTGAGCGCCTCCTTCTTCCCCGATTTGCTCCCATCGCCGTTCCGATCACTGTCGTCCCGTTTTCTTGCCATTGGTGTGCCGTCCGGTGTGCCACCACCTTCTCCAGCCTTCCTCGCCGCCTGTAGCAGCGGATTCCGGTGCCTGAAAGCCATTTTTGGCCGGAGAAGCCGAATTTCCTTCCACCGTCGATCACGACGGTCCGGCCACCATTTTCGACACCGCCAGTCTCTTTCTTCTCCTTGAGCTCCGGTTAGTGTGATTCTAGCTTTGGTTTGAGCTTAAATGGTCTTGATTTGCTTAGTTTTGAATTTTTCCAATTCGGCCATATTAGGGTTTTTGATATTTTTGAGCTTTGAATTGATTGATTCATGAAACATCGCTTCACAAATGTTGTTCCTAGTAGATTAATCTACATGTATGAGTTTTTGTGGAATTTTTGGAGATTTTTTGGATTTTTGGGTATTTTTGAATATTTAATATTATTTTCTAATTTTCGGAAAGTAATTATTTAAATTATGAAATTGTGTTTTATGGTTAAATTAGGTGTTGAAATGAATTATAGGAATTTATTTGGAATTTTTATGAATTTCTAAGTATTTATTTTGAATTATTGAAGTTTATGTAAATTTGGGAAATTAGGGTTAATTATGTTTTTAATTGAATTTAATTGGTTAATTGAGTTTAATTATTTATATTATTGATAAATATGTTGAGAAAATTAATTTTGGATAATTATACAATTTTTGGTGAATTTTTGAAGTAATTATAGTATATTTATATATATAAGGGCATTTTGGTAATTTTACACAAAATTGGCTAAAAATGTAATTTAATTGGTTTTAATAGTTATTTAAGGTATAAAAATTATTTCTACAAATTATTTAGTATTTTTAACTAATTAAAACTATTTTTCGTGAATTATTTTCAATTATATGTATAATATACGATTTTTCTAATAAAATGAGTTTTTATCGGTTTTTACTGTGTTTTAAGGTTAATTATGTAATTTATACTTATAAAATGAATTTCTATGTTATAAGGATATTTTTGGTATTTCTGAAATTATTCTGTGATTGTGGACCTCGATCGGTGGACTGTAGTTTGGAGTCCGACCGTGGGATTTTGATTGTGCTCTGTGTAGTTTTTCGAAGTGTGTTTCTTTGCAGGGTCGGCTCTACTCTTTGAGTAGAGAGATGTCCGTTTTACAGGGGAGGTTCTGCTGAATTTTTGGTAGAATTCTCGTAAAACGTGATATCCGGTCGAACCCTGATATCGATTTTGTGTTTAATACTCTAGATCGAATTCTAGAATTTCTGTTAGGTTTATTCTGATATTGGTTATTTATTGCTTGTTTAGTTGCGCTGAGACCGAGGGCTAGTGGACTAGGCCCATCGGACCCATCTCGTGGAGCGTACTAATTTGTGAGTTACTATACTATATATATATGCTTTAGGATGCACGATTTAGAAATATATGTTTTATTTTGATTAAAATGCATAAATAATGTGATTTGTATTTAAATATATTTTTAGTTTATTTTTGGTTTATTTTTGGTATATATTAAATTATATGCATGTTTTATTAATGAACTGTGTTTAAAATGTTTTTAAATGTATCTTTAGTTTATTTTGTAATTTGACTGGATTTATTTGACGTATATATACTCGAAATATACTTGGTTTACTTTTGGTATATGTCCGATGTATATATGGTTTATATTGTTATTTTATTTAAATTCATGCATCATTTATTTGTGAATGAATGTTTTATATTTATTAATGAAGGATATCGATAGAACGTGCTACCTAGTGGGCAGCACTAGGACCGAGTACGTACCGGTACGCCTATAGTATTTAGGCTATATTACTAACTTATTTGTGGATATTGATTGAATGTGATTACTGACATGTGTGAGATATGGTTTGGAGGTGTGATTACTGAAGCTTGGTTGACCAAGTGTCTCGGGGCCAACCACACTGGCAGTCAGACTGCTGGAGCTCGGTTGACTTAGTGTCTTGGGGCCAGTCTACTGTCTAAATGGATTAAGTGGATATCTTTGGATTAAGTGAGCTTGTATGGCTAGAGTGTTGTCTAACACTATTTTCGAGGTTGCGATATTCTAGGGTTCTATGTGATCCTTCATAAAAGATGATTTTCAATAAAAACATATAAAATGATTTTCCTGCATCTGTGTGTATTGCCTGTATATATACATATTAGATATATACTGTTGACTGTATGCATTGTCATTTAGTGTGTATGTATATATATTATAGTAATTCACTTAGTGAGGTCTGACTCCCCTCCGTTGATAATTTTTCAGGAGAGTCAACATCTTCAGACCTTAGTAGCAGGCCGATACGCCGGATTTCTTCCGCCCCGACTTCGTTGTGTAAACTGCTTACTTGAGTCTTATTTTTATATAATCTAGACACTGCAGTAGTTGTAAATTAATTATGAGATATTATGTATTTTATTTATGCGAGATGCATTTTAAGAAATTAAACTGGATTGTATTAAAAAGATTTTATATATATGTGATGAGTTGAGATTTAGATTAAATCCAGTTAATGAAATTGTTATTATGATATTTATGATTTTTATTTCCGCTGTATTATATATTATTATTACTATTGCATGTTTTATTTTATTTTTAGGCTTGCTATGGGTTCCGGATTCGAAAGAATTCCCGTTCCCTAGCGCCGGTCATGACCCCTGTTTTGGGTCGTGACATATATTATTTGAAAATAATTTTTGAAAAATAGTATTAATTAGTTAAAAATAGTAATTAATTTGTAAAACATCATTCTAATACCTTAAATAATTATACAATCAACAAAAACATAATATTTAACTATAATTAATACAAAATTACACATTTACCCCTATAATATCAAATATCCAATATACTTAATAATTCCTCAAAAATTATAAAATCATTAGATTTATTTAATCAACATATATAATTCTAATATCAACTAAAACTCATAGTTAACCACTAATTTCAACAAAGTACATATTTAACTTAATAATTTAAAATACGCATAGGTTATATAAAATTCCGTAAAAATTATATAAATTCATAAAATTTATTTTATCATTAGATAACATTTTAACATCAACTAAAACACACAATTAAACTTTAAATTCAACCAAAATATTCATTTAATTCAATTATCCAATATTTACATAAACTAAAAATATTCATTAAAATTATGTAAAATTCCCAAAAAATTAATTTCTCAACATCAAAATTAATAACAATATATAATAATACCATAAATCACAAATTTAATATTTTAACAATTAATTTATGAAAAATTAATAAAATAATAATAATATATTCAAAAATTCACAAAAATTAAAATAAATTCTAAAAATTCAAAAAAAAAAAAAATCTTTTCATGGAGATCAAGCTCTTAGAACCAACATTAGTTAAGGGATTTTGTGTGATTCAAACATTCACAACCTAAAAAAATCTGAAACCTTAAAGCCTAAAAACTAAAAATCAAACAACACTCAAACAAATCGAGATTTAAGCTCATTCTAAACTCAGAATAAGACTCATCGACATCAGAGGGTTCGAACGGCACCGGTGGTGAGTGAAATGGTGGCCGAAAATGTGATCGACGGCCAAAAACTTCCATATGCTGCCGCTGCATTTTTCGGCATTCTAGCAGGCTTCAGACGGTCAGAGCATGTCGGGGAGGAAGAGGGAAGAAGGGGGAGCAGCTTGGCAGCGACTGGTAGCGACGAAGGCGGTCCGACGAGGTACTTCGAGAGGCGCAGTGAGGGTAGGGTCGCGGGAGGAAGAAGAAAGAGAGGAAGTTTTTTTTTTTTTTGTATGTATATAATATAAATAATACTATATATTATAATTTAATTATCTTATATTATAACATATTATAATATTACACTAAATTCACACACCACACATATATATTATTCACACATAGATATATACACACACATATATATTTATACTACACACAATAATAATTAATATACACATATAATATTAATAATAAATCCCAATATATATATATATATATATATATATATATATAAACTAATAAAATACAATTAAATAATGTAATTTATTAAAATGATAATATTAAAATATTAATGACCCAAATTAAGTATTATCAAAACAATAATGTCCAAAATAATAAACTACAATATAAACAATTACGTAGAAAATTATATTTAAACATAAATTAATGAGAAATATTATCAAAATAGTAAAATAATCAAATAGGATTTTAAAATTTATTAACACTGCAAATCATATTTTAAAATAAAATAAAATTAAAAATCTAGGGTTATTACAATATGAAAAGATAAGTAAAATATCTATAAATTTCATGAAGAAAATATAGGCAAATTAAAATTTCTTCAGGAACAAATCATGGCTTCAACTTGTGTATAACTGTCTGATAGTGTTCTGCATTTTAGATTATATAACTCTTAGTATTTTGGACATATCTTAAGCTACAAAAGTCCAATTTAGGTAATTCAAAATGATATGAAAAGATAATTCAAATTTAGACAGCTTTCATGAAGAAAGTATGGTCAAATTCAAATTTCATCAGGAGAAAATCATGGTTTCAATTTGGGTATAGCTGTTTGATTGTAGTCTGCATTACAGATTGCACAACCCTTAGTAATTTGGACATATCTTGAGCTACAGAAGTCCAATTTAGGTGATTCAAATTGATATGTAAAGCTAATTTAAATATCTAAAACTTGCATGAAGAAAGTGTGGGTAAATTCAAACGTCTTGAGGAGCTAATCATGGTTTCAATCCATGAATAGCTGTCTGACAACATCACTCTCAGTGATTCAAAATATAGATGTTGGACACATCATTTGCACCTCCAAAAACTATATTTTTTTAGTATAAATACCTCTAGAGCTGAATGGAAGTTAAGCAACTTATTTATCATTCATTATTTCGTAAGCGTTCATTGAGCTCTCAAATTCTCTTAAACAATTCTTTGTTTGTATAACTCTTGTGAGAGTTGGGTGTGTGTTAGAAATAGAAATTCTTTTCATCTTAAATCTTGGGTTAGATTAGAAGGGAAGTGAGATTTATTTCTAAAGGAATTGGTTTAAGTGTTGTCCATTGAAACACTTGGATTTTGGTTTTTTGAGTGATCCTTGAAAACTCATATTGTAAGGTTATAAGAGTGAGCCATAAAACTCTTGTATAATCTCAATCTTGTGAATAAGATTGTGGGTGATTGAAAATTCTAACTTGAGGATAAGTTAAGTGGAGACATAGGATTTTTGTTGAATCCGAACTTATTAAATCTTTGTGTTCTTTATTCTTCCTTCTCAACTTTTATTTAATTCTTGCAAAGAATTCTTTTAATTTCTCATTTTTATTTGATAGTCCTATTCACCCCCTCCTCTAAGACTATTTTCAAATGGGCAAAGTCTAAATTAATTAAATTAAACTAAAGTAGACCTATATCTAAATAACTAAATAGGTTTAAGTTACCTCTAACCTAAAGTCTGATTAATTATGGGCCTAAAATCAATTTTAATTAATTAAACCTAGTCCTAATTAAATGTAATATCCCGTGTTTTTAAATATTTTTACACTGTACCGGGATATGCAGTGTTAATAATTTTTGAATATATATTACGATATTTTTATGAGTTGATATGAATTTAAAACCTATTTTAATTATCATGTATTATTTACAGTACTTTACATAAAATTTTTTCGGGACTTGCATTTTCGGGGAAATTTTTACGTAAATAATTTATTATTAATTATTTTAAATATATTTTCGGACTTGCATGAACTCATACGTATTTTTAAAATACTAAATAAAGCCTATGTGTGCGATATTTATTTAATTAGGGTTTAATATATATTACCCTAATATTTTATTATTTGTTTATTAATTTATTGTTATTTAATTATTTTATTTATTATTAAATTATTAAAATATTAAATTATATGTGTGGATGTGAAATTTTTCAAATATTTTATTAAAATTTTTATTTTTTATTTTTTTTCTTTTTCTTTTTCTTTTTCTTTTTCTTTTCTTTTTCTTTTCTTTTCTTTTTTTTTTCTTCTTCTTCCTCTCCCTCCCGCGCCCGACCACCCCTCACCACCAACCACCGTCTGTCATGCCGTTCCCCTACCGTCGGTGTGCCTCCCGGCTTGCCACTGCCGTTCCCAGCCATCCCCCGCCGCCAGCAGCCTTCTTCCCCGGCGCCGGCAGCCCCTTTTCTTCTTTTGGCCGAAATTTCTTCTCCTCGCCGTCGACGACGATTCCGGTCACCGTTTTCGACACCGCCGGTCTCTTTCTTCTCCTTGAGCTCTGATGAGTGTGATTCTAGCTTTTTTTTGAGCTAAAATGGTCTAGATTTGCTTAGTTTTGAATTTTTCTAATTCGGCCATATTAGGGTTTTTGATTTTTTTTTAACTTCGAATTGATTGATTCATGAAAACTCCCTTCACAAATGTTGATCCTAGTAGCTTAATCTACATGTATGAATTTTTGTGGAATTTTTGGAGATTTTTTGGATTTTTGGGTATTTTTGAATATTTTAATATTACTTTCTAATTTTCGGAAATTAATTATTTAAATTATGAATTTTTTTTATGGTTAAATTAGGTGTTGAAATGAATTATAGGAATTTATTTGGAATTTTTATGAATTTCTATGTATTTATTTTGAATTATTGAAGTTTATGAAATTTGGGAAATTAGGGTTAATTATGTTTTTAATTGAATTTAATTGGTTAATTGAGTTTAATTATTTATATTATTGATAAATATGTTGAGAAAATTAATTTTGGATAATTTTATAATTTTTGGTGAATTTTTGAAGTAATTATAGTATATTTATATATATAAGGGCATTTTGGTAATTTTATACAAAATTGGCTAAAAATGTAATTTAAGTGGTTTTAATAGTTATTTAAAGTATAAAAATGATTTCTACAAATTATTTAGTATTTTTAACTAATTAAAACTATTTTTCGTGAATTATTTTCAATTATATATATAATATACGATTTTACTAATAAAATGAGTTTTTATCGGTTTTTAATGTGTTTAAAGGTTGATTATGTAATTTCTACCCATAAAATGTATTTTTAGGTTTTAAGGGTATTTTTGGTATTATCAGAATTGTTCTGTGTTTGTGGACCTTGGTCGGTAGATTGCAGTCTAGAGTCCGACCGAGGGGTTGTGAATGAGATGTGGTGTTTGTTTTTCGAAGTGTATTTCTTTGCAGGGTCGGCTCTACTCTTTGAGTAGAGAGATGTCCGTTTTACAGGGAAGGTTCTGCTGAATTTTCGATAGAATTCTCGTAAAATGTGATATCCGGTCGATCCCTAATCCTGTTTCTGTAATTAATACTTTAGATCGAATTCTAGGATTTCTGTTAGGTTTATTCTAATGTCGGTTATTTATTGATAGTTTAGTTGCGTCGAGACCGAGGGCTAGTGGACCAGGCCCGTTGGACCCGTCTCGTGGAGCGCACTAGGGTGAGTTACTATTTTATATATATATGCTTAGGATGCATGATTTAGAAATGCATGTTTTATTTTGATTAAATATGCATAAATAATTTGATTATTTCTTAAGTTTATATTTAGTTTATTTTGGTTTATTTTTGATATATAATAAATTGTATACATGTTTTGTTAATAAAATATATTTAAAATGTTTTCAAATATATTTCTAGCTTAATTTATAATTTGATTGGATTTATTTGACGTATATATACTCAAAATATACCTGGTTTACTTTTGGTATATTTCTAGTATATATATGGTTTATGTTGATATTTTATTGAACTTCATGCATCATTTATTTTTGTGAATGAATGTTTTATATTATTAATGATGAAGGATATCGATAGAACGTGCTACCTAGTGGGCAGCACTAGGACCGAGTACGTACCGGTACGCCTATAGTATTTAGGCTATATTACTAACCTATTTATGGATATTGATTGAGTATGATTATTGATGTGTGAGATGTGATTAGGTGTGATTGCTGGAGCTTGGTTGACTAAGTGTCTCGGGGCCAATCACACTGGCAGTCAGACTGCTGGAGCTCGGTTAACTTAGTGTCTCGGGGCTAGTCTACTGTCTAAATGGATTAAGTGGATATATTTGGATTAAGTGAGCCTGTATGGCTAGAGTGTTGTCTAACACTATTTTTGAGGTTTCGATATCATAGGGTTCTATTTGATCCTTCATAAACGATGATTTTCAGTAAAATATATATAAAATGATTTTACAGCATTTGTGTGTATTTGTCTGTATATATACATATTAGATATATACTGTTGAGTGTATACATTGTCATTTAGTGCGTATGTATATATATTATAGTAATTCACTCAGTGAGGTCTGACTCCCCTCCGTTGATAATTTTTCAGGAGAGTCAACATCTTCAGATCTCAGTAGCAGGCCGATACGCCGGATTTCTTTCGCCCCGGCTTCTTTGTGTAAACTGCTTACTTGAGTCTTATTTTTATATAATCTAGACACTGCAGTAGTTGTAAATTAAATCGTGGTATTTTATGTATTTTATTTATGTGAGATATTATATTATATTTGAAACTGGATTTGTATTAAAAGATTTATATATATGAGATGAGATTTGATTTAAATCCAGTTGGTGAAAATAATATTATGATATGTATGATTTTTATTTCCGCTGCATTTTATTGTTATTATTATTTTTATTTTTAGGCTTGCTACGGGTTCCGGATTCGAAAGAATTCCCGTTCCCTAGCGCCGGTCATGGTCCCTGTTTTGGGTCGTGACATTAAATTAGTGAACCTATTAAAGAAAAGGTGAATCTAATTATTAAACCTAAAAACATGAGCTTAAGAAAAACACGACAAAACATAATATAAAAATCATAAAAATTAACAAATCAAATAAAATGATTATAAAAACAATTAATTAAAATGCATAAACCAAAAAGAATAAAAAACATGAAGATAATAAAATAAACTATATAATAAATAAAACTATATTAATCATGCATTCAATGATATCTAACCTTAATTAAATTATATGCAATTTAAATTTTCTACAACCACCATTTATTTTAATTAAAGTTTTACTAGATAAACCTAATTTACTAATCAATTAATAAAAATAAAACACACAACACACACAAGATTTCATTATCCGACTATTGGGGTTATTACAATAATCTATTAAAATTAAAATAAAATAATAATACAATCTATAAAACAAAATAAACACAAAAATAAATAAGGAATCTAAAAAAACTATGTAGAATTTTACAGGGTTTTAATCCATGACATTCCATGAATCTTCATAGGTTTTATTATTTACAGTGAATTCATCATGTAACTCCATCCATAATCATAAACACAAACACAAAAAACAAAATAAACAATGATTAGTAATTAAACAAAATAAAAATTAAATTAAATGAAACCAAAATAATCAGGCAAAATAAATAGAAGAGGATAGAAAAAAAGATGATTTGATGGATACAGTATTGATTTGCTCCTCAGAATAATATAAATTACTGTTATTTTTAGAATATATCTTCAATACTTTATTTTCTCTTTCCAAAAGGTCTATTGCTTCTTCTTAAAAGAACAGTACATCAAAAAGATTTTTTTTTTTTGTGGATCCAAAAAAGAAAAGAAGAAGCCCCCCACAGGAGAATTGAGCTGAGTTAATATAGAAAACCCTAGTTAAAGGTTATGTATCTTACTGTGACTTCTCCCCTTTACAGAGGTAAAATTTTGATTTAATATTGACTTTTAATTCAGATAAATCCTAGAAAAGAAATTTATCACATCATTTGATCAATTAAAAATCAGAAAACTAATTTTTTATTACTGACAAATAAAAAACACAGACGGAACGTGATCAGAATAGCATAATCTCGATCGGAATTATATAATTTTGATCGGAATTACATAATTTCGATCCTTTTTTTTAAAAGAAATAAAATTTTACAAATTAAGTCCTTTAAAAAATCAATTAAGTTCTTTTGAAAATGCATTTAGGTTTTTGAAATTTCAAACTTTAAGCGTTGAATGTCTATTTATAATATTTTTATTATTAGAGTCATTCATTGTATTCACACTCCATCATTTCGAAATTGAGTGTTTACAACTGTTTTAATAAATTTTCTATTTGAATAGTTATACATTTTTTTTTTAATATTTTTATCTAAATAATAATATAGTTTTATAAACTTAAAAAAATTATAATATCGTAATTTTGATATACTAAATTTAAGAGAAATTGAAAAATCACTCCGAATTTCTCAAAGCTCTGAAACCTCGCTAGGGTTTGTTGATCTTTCATGAGTTTTCCCGCCTCAGGCCACCCTGATCGTCCCCTCTGCCATGGATTACCTAAGTCACAAGGATTTATTGACTTATTTTCCTTTGAAACGATCAGAAAAACTATCCTATGCGATGACAATCTCTTCTCGTACCTCTCTTATCTTAGCTTCTGAAAATGCAACAACCTCCAACAATGGAGGCTATATTACGATTACAATTAATCAACAGCTTTATGAGCATCGGCTATTGGTTTGTCAACACGCCCTCATTGCTAAATTAATTCTATCAAAGGGTGACGAACCATGGAAGCTCTCAGAGTTAAAGAAAAAATTGTCATTAGTCTGGGAGATTTCCAACAATTGGAAACTTGTTTATCTTGTAAGGGGTTATTATCATGTGATTTTAAATTCAAGCTCTGACAAGATTTCAGTTTGGAGCCGAGGAGTGGTATCTCTAAAACCAGGAACCTTACGTCTGCAACATTAGACGCCAAATTTTAATCCCTTAGCACAAAAATTCACACATGCTCAATTATGTGTGCATTCTTATAAACTCCCATGGGAGTATTGGCATCCGAAAATTCTAGCTTCAATAGCTCAAGGCATTGGAATTCCGCTGAAGTTTGATAATAATACTGTGAATGGTGAATTTGGTCACTATGCACAAGTTTTGATTGATCTTGATTTATCCTCCTCCCTACCGGAAACTCTTCTTATTGACAGAGTTGGCAAGAGCTTTTTTTATAGATGTAGTCTATGAAAATCTTCCCTCATTCTGCAATATTTGTTCAAACATTGGTCATCACTCCCAAAATTGTAGAATTGGTAAGAAATTATCTACTGCTGCTGTCTCACGCAAACCTGACAAGCCTACTGACTTGAGGACGGTTTAGAAGCCTAAAGTTCATTCCGATGTCCCAGTTAATAATGCTTTCAAAGAACTAAATTCCGGATTACGTTTAGAGGGAGATGATAAGATTCAAGCAATTCCGGATAACAATTAATATTAGTTAATGCAAACTACAGAAAGATAATTAAATTATGAACGCACTGAGATATTAAATATTAAATTGAGTTTTTTTTTTTTGCCAATGTGTGATTGAGTTTGTGATAACAATTAATGTTTTTTAATTGATAAACATCAGGAGGTGTTAATTAATGCATAGTTATTCAATTGAGTTGGTGATGATAATTGATTTCTTTATTGATTTTTGTCATTATTTTCATTGATAATTGTATTTTTAAAAAAATAAAAATAAATGGAATATCTTTCACCAACTACATATATTAATTAATTATAAACACACAGAAGAATAGTAATTAATGTAAGGCCAAATGAGTAAGTGACAACAATTGATTTCCTCATAAAAAAAATAAATTTTCTCTCACTGAATCTATTCAAATATTTTTAAATAGAAAAAATATTTTAGTAAGTTTATGTGATCCTATAAGCGGAAAACAAAAAAAAGTACAATATCAATATTATCCTACGTGTTTTTTTTTTTTTTTTCAAATAATGACAATATATTGAACAAATATAAGCCGGAGCGCAATAGAGAAAGGCAAACAAACTGACCATCATACACGAATGAGAGCAAAATAACAGCTAGATAGGAGCCCTATCAGGTTACCCTATTGGCAACACTTGGCTGACCTTAATGTCACTCGGCCTTTTCAAATGATTTAATTCGCAAGACAAACACCACATATACTCTACTCTACTCTAGTAACATTAACTTCTAATCATAATAAAATATATAACATCAAACTCGCATATATATATATATGATAAAATTGATATTGAAATCTTAATCTTATCAATTTTTTAACTTTAAATTCTTAAAATTTTATTTTGTATAATTAAACTTTTAAATTTTACAGATTTAAAATTTTAAACAATTCTTTTATTCTTTATTATATTATATCTATTTATTTTATTATATTTTTTCTCATACTATTACTGATTTAAATTTTAAAATATTTATGAAGAAAATCTTACCATTTTATCCGTTATTCTCATTGATGCAGATTTCATAAATAAAAATATTAATTCGGAATCATCACTTATCATTAACTTTCTTTCTTCCTGAGCTTGATTGGCCTATGTTTGGATTCTTGGCCAAGGCATTAATGAGTTCTAGATTTCTAGAATTTTCACGGGATGAAATTTTTTAGTAATGTAATTTACCACCTTTATAAGTTTGTCAGAAAACTTTTTGATGGTCTCTAAATCCTTCATTTTTAAGGACTCAAATTCCCTTCTTAAGTTGAGAATATGCATTTGCTTGTTTCTTTTACTTCCTTGAAAGTCCTTCTTGAGCTTGTCCTATGCTTCATTGGTTATTTCAAGGTGCATGATTCCTATGAAAATGCTGTCTGAAACCGCTGAATGTATGGAGGAAAGAGTTTTGAACTTTTTTGCACACTCATTTTCATGATTTTTAATTTGTGCAAGTGTTAGATTTTCCCTCAAAGGAGCAAGTTCTCTGCCAGACTCAATTGTTTCCCAAAGATTTTAGCCCTTGAGCAATCATTTTTATTGCCCAAACATGGTAGATTTCCTTTGAAAAAGTCAGGGTGTAACAATAAGTGTTGTATTTGAAGTCATTTTAGTAGCTTTTTGGTTTTGGGTTTGAGAAGATGAAGGTAAATTGTTGAATTATGCTCAAAATACAGCACAAGAACTATAAAAAAGCTCTGATACCACTGTTGGAATGAAAACTACACTTCATTTCTTTTAATAATATTTATAGTCAGTACAAAGGAAGCTCTACAGCCTTATAATTGATGCATTATCTTTCACTAATTGCATCTTTAGACTCAAACTAGGACCTGCAACATCATAAAATAAATAAGAAATACTATTACTTAAATGAACATTCTAGACAGTCTATAATAGCAAAGAGTACTTATACATTTAGTAGCGGCTCGCAATTTTTAATTAATTTTTTTGACAAAATTGCCCCCTGCAATCAGGGGCAATTCCTTTTTGTTGGGTTTTTGGTAAAAGCAGAGTCCCTAATCTTTTTTTTTTTTTTTTTCCTTCGCCTTGTAGCAGCCTTAATAGGAAATTCACACTAAAATAACAAAATGAAACTAAAGTGACATCAAGCATCCCATGCACATCAATAGTCTTCAAGAAGGTAAGTTACGAGTGAAGCTTTTCAAGGAGGCCAATGGAGCTACCCTCTCCCTTCCAAGCCTTACTGAATTGACATAATCAATAGGACTGTGAGCAGCAACACCTGGGAGCACCAGTCCCATTACCCTGAAAAATGTGCAGAACCAACTCTCCTGGTAGTCTGGTCCATGTGTATGGCTTATCACAAAACTCCTAAGTAGCTCCCATATTGCATTAAGGCGCATTGGAATTATATGTTTCAATCCAAAGAAGTTTCTGTTCGGTTCCTCATCCATAAACTGCTAAAAAAGATACAATAAAGAAGAGAAACAAAGATCAATCTGTTGTCATAAAGCTAGTAAAAAGACTTAAAAATAGAAACGCAATAGGTACACTACATACTCGGCCAAAGTAGCGGCTGTCATAATACAGACACGTTCCGAAATGTTTGAAGGCGAAGATCTTGTCATCAAAAGGCACTCTAGGCACCATGTCGTTGCAATAAACTACCCTGAAATATCTAGTAACAGGATAGTTCAAGTAGGATTCCATAAATTTTCCTAGATGCGCGTCTCCAATCCGTGGCTGCCCAAATGTGTATATATTCAACAATCTGTTCAGCACCTCAGTCTCCTCCTGTATCACCAGCACTGATGGCAACAATATAGCAAGTGCTCCACCTAAGCTGTGTCCTGTGACTACAAATTTAGCATGCTTGTGATCTTTTAGTAAGGTCTTAAGCTTCGTCAACACAGCATAGTAAGCACTCTTCTTCGCCCATTCTAGCATTGTAGCTTCAGAATGATCGCCATGTAAATGGAATAAACCTGTTGCATGTTTCCGCTGAAGGTGAGTTTGGAAACTGGTAGCATCATCTCTACTCCCCAAACCTAAAGCTTCTAAGAATCCGACATGGATCTTTCCAACTTTTGGGATCTCATACCAAGAGAAATCAAAATCAGTGCTCCAATCATTTGCATTAAAAGGTTCTGTTCCTCTAAAGCTGACCACTATCAAGTTTGCATCTTTAGGCTTGTCAGTGAACATGAACACTTGGGTATTGCTTTCCTTTTGACTTTCTGTACACCAAAAATACATATTAAAACATGTTATTAAAACCTTTATCAAAAGCAACTAAATGTAAGAATTGTGTATGTTTAGAATCTGTATTTTCTGACCATTCCAGCAGTTGTAGAAGGCCTCAAAATGCATCTGTTCTTGACAAGGTTAATATGTATCAGTAAATGCATGTCACAAAAGACCAAAGAAGATAGCAAAAGAATTCAAGAAAATTGTATATTAAAACTTGCCTTCCAATGACTGTTGACAACATGTTTAACAACGTTTTCATTCTCATAAACAAGCTTAGCTGCCATGATGCAAAGGTCCATTAGATATCTGTTCCCCAATTCCAATCTTATGTTTGCATCATTAGCGACACTATCATCTACTTTCTCAGCCAAGATTGGACTTCTGAACAAGTCTATTCGCCCATCTATTTGTCCAATTGTGCTTATAAAATTTTCTGTGCCTCTTTTTGGTATCTTCAGTTTTCCTGCAAGTTTTAAAATCAATAACTGTTTTAGCACCAAACATTTTTTCGTTGTTGAATTATTAGTGTAAAATGAATGACTTTAACCCAATAAATACTGATATAATAAATAAAATTTAATCCAATTCTTTTGGGAGAAATTAAATTTATTAAATCCTTCTAGCTACGGAAAAAATTGAGCCATGAATTAGAAAAGGGTTTATTGAAGCTTTGTTATAGCGACGAATATCTGGTATTTTTTATTTCGTCGCTAAAAGTTCTGATGACAAAAATTTTAGCTTTTAGGGGCGAGCAATTTTTTTCCACAAAACACTTTTTTTTTTTTCGAAAAACTCAAATTAAAGGTACAAATAAGTTTTTTTTTTTCAAATATATTTTATATGAACAGATACTAAAAACATAATAATAAATGGTTGAATAAGATAATGATATAACTTTTTTAAGAATTTAAAAGTTCGATTATTATATTTATATATTTTTGTCAATTTTCAAAAAAAAAGACTAAAAATATATAAATTCAATCTTTGTTTCTCCCTTTTAAATTTGAAAAAAAAAAAACTAAAAACGTATAAATATTTGTGTACCAAAAAATTGAAATATAAATAATTAACATATATACTTATGATTTAAATTTTAGAGTTTTTTTTTTTTACCTATAAACTACAGTACTATCTAACATCAAAACAAAGAAAATCTTGAATGGTGAAGAGGGTGAGTGAGAAGGGTATATACCATGGAGAAAATTATTGAGTATGCCAGAGACTCCACCATTCTGAAACACGAGGTTGAGGAAAAAATCAATGGCATAGCCAAGGTACTTCAATGGGGTTGCAACAAGAGCAAGAATCCTTCTAATAATAATAGAAACCAACAGAATCCACTTATGGTCAACAGCCGCACCACCCTTAACACTTTCCTCTGAACTATCCAAGAAACTCATACCACTCTTCACATCGTTCTTCAAAAGATACTTAACAATGTCCCTTTTTCTTCCCTTATTTGGGTCCACTATCAAGAAGTTTGGAGGAGTAATATTAGTTTCATGATCAGAAGCACTTGAAGCAGACATGGTTTTGGGTTTCTTGTCACTACTGCTACAACTACTACTTGCTTCACCCTTCTTTTTAACTAAAGAATTCACTACTATCTTTGACACAGTATGAGCAAGGAGAGCTATCAAACTTATAGGTATCTTTGGCATTAATGGTTGGTGAAGTAGCTCTCGGATGATAACTATATATATATAGCAAAAAAATACATATGCTCTATGGTGGTCTCTTGCATTCCTCTATTTGTGAATTTTCTTGTCACTAAAGCTATAGGTGCTAAGACGACATTATTCACATGTTTTTGAAGTTTATTTTAGGGAGCTGATAGACGTCGCATATTATTCACACGTTTTTGAAGTTTTTTTTTAGAGAGTTGATAGACATCGCATAGCGGCCCACACTTTTTATTATTTATTTTTTTTGATAAAATTGTCTCTATTATTCGAAACGGGCCCTATGGAAAACATTTCCGTTTTTTTTATTAGTTTATTTTAAGAAGTAAAATTCCGAAGGTGATGCAAACTACAGAAAGATAATTAAATTATGAACGCTCTAAGATATTAAATATTAGTTAATGCATGCGTGATTTGAGTTTGTGATAACAATTGCTCCTTATGTTTTATTTCAATTGTTGTTTAAGGTAATGTTACAGAAATTAAGAATCTTATTTAATAGATATAATTTGTTTCATTTTAATTATCGTTTAAAGTAGTGTCACAGAGATTAAGAATCATATTTAATACATATAATTATAGGTGTAAATGACTATATAATCCTCTTTTTTAAAAAATAAAAATTAGTGTGAATTATAATTATTCCAATAGAAAACTTATCCTAAAACTAAGATGTAGGTAAAATTGGAAAGAAAAAAATTATTTTTTATTGATAATCTAAAAAAGTCATTTGAAATGAAACAAATTCTATTTTCTTATTTCCTATGTTCCATTTTACTTGATGTTTTATGTTAAATTTTTTATTTCAATTTATTTGATGTTTTCAATTACTAATACATTTTAACTACTTTTTTTTTTCTATCCTACCCTTATTTGTACATACATTCATTTTAGAAATATACAAAATTAAAAATTGGTTGATGAGATTATTATAAGAACAATATAGTAGCATTTTATACATATATAATTACATTTTTTTTAATTTAAGTACATAATTCTTAAATAATAATTAAATTGGAACATAACAAGTAAAAGACAATTACAATAAAAGGGAGGGAGTAATTTTTATTAAGTGATACTAGTAAACATCAAGAAGTGTTAATTAATGCATAGGTATTCAATTGACTTGGTGATGATAATTGATTGCTTTATTGATTTTTGTCATTATTGTAATTGATAATTGTATTTTTTTAAAAATTAAATGGAATGTGTTTCACGAACTACATATATTAATTAATTATAAACACAGAGAAGAATAGTAATTAATGTAAGTCCAAATGAGTTAATGACAACAATTGATTTCCTGATTAAAAAAAAAACTTCAACAAATTTTAATAAATGTAATATGTACAATTGAGTTTTTTATAACAATTGATTTTTGGCTTAATCTATCTGTAGTTTCTTAAATTTGATATGCTTCGTTAGTTTATTTTTTAATTTATAAATTGACCATTTTAACATCTTAATTTATTAAAAATATTATTTATCTATATTATTTATCTAGTTAAATATTTAAATAGTTTCATTTGAGCTTTTAAAAAAATTATACACTTTAAATAATATAAAACCTATCAATAATTCTTATTTTAACAAATTCAAGCGTCTATATGATATTTTATAATGCGCAAAGGTTCAAATAAGCCGTAGGTTTTTTGATTATAATCAATTTTTAGGCTCAAAAACATCAGGGTTTTTCGATTTTGCACTTTCTAAGCCCCTTTCTAACATCCAGCTAAATTTAAATAGAGCTTGTTGTTTACATTAGTTGTGACATGGAAGACATGGTATACAAAATGGTTCCCAAGCCATGCCACGTCAAAAAGACCTTTTTTTAAGAGGAAAAAAATTTGGCGCTATGTTCATTAATAGCCCAACCACCCCTCTGAGCGTTTTGAAGGCAGAGTAAAATCCCCTTCCTTTCTCCAAGTTTCACTCAATTTTAACCCTAGATTTCAATCAATTTACTAATGAAAACTTGATGAAGACAATGACAAATCATGGAAGTTGAAGAATAATATTGAGTTGTTGAAGTTTAAAAGTTTGTTTTAACAGTGGTTTCAAGGGTAGAGGAGGTAAGCTTTGTTAGCAAACATTTTTTTGTTTTATTTTCTTATCAATTATGTTTGCCATTGTCAATCTCGTTTACCATTTTAGGGGTTGATGGAATTATGAAGATGGTTTGCTTGAATACATTGATGGTGATATTGATATCCTTGATGATTTTGATCCTGATTATATGTGTTACATGGATCTGTTATATAGATATAAAAACACATATGGGTATCATTCAATGAAGAAAATCTTTGTACTTGAACCTGGAAGACAACTGCATGATGGCTCATTTTTAGTGCATGATGATGAAACAATAAGAAGAGTCGTATATTGCGTTAATAGATTCTTATGGGTGGGAGAAATAGAATTTTATGTTGATTATAAGGTTGATCAGCCTCTATTTGCGCCTCGTGTGTTAGAGCTTGGTTGGAAAGATAATGTACATTATAGTGTAAATGTTCCTATGTCTGACAATGCAAGTAAAGAAAAGGGAGGTATTAATGCAAATGATTTGGATTTTAATGTTGAAATAAATACTAATGATGGAATTAATATTCAAGGAGAGGATAAGCATATCTTTAAGTCAGTTGGTGCAGATAACATCCTTATTAGGACTCAAACTCCATATGCCAATGTGCACAGTGTCGTAGGGTCAAATCTAATAGAGGATACTTCTACTCATAACTTAAATACAACCACATAGCCCTTTGAAAGAGCAACAAAAGTAAAAAGTGCAAGTAGAGAAGGCACTAATGGACATGGGAATTACAATTATGTGGCTCCAGATGGTTATGTTAGTGACTATATGATCAGGTTCGAAGTGGGCAGTCTGATGAGGATGAAAATGGCTTTGAAGATTTTGATGAACAAGAGAACTATACAGTTCCACCAACAAAGAGTGTTAGATATGATGGGGAAGGTTATTTCATGCTGGGAATGACCTTTGCAAATATAGAAGAAGCAAAAGAAGCAATCTCAAAGTATGTTTTCTGATTTAGTTATGAATTGAAGCTCAATCCCAAGGAGCCATTCAGAATAGTAACTAAATGTCAAAATGAAAAAGGATGTCCTTTCATGCTAAAGATCTCCAAGGATGGAAGAAACCCAGACTTATCAATTAAAACATTAATGGCAGATGACACTATACCATACCTAATGCAAGTGCAAAATTTATAGCTAGACACTTGATTTACAATAATCCAACATTCAAGGTGAATGACATGATGGCAGAAGTTGAAGAGGTCTTAAAGGTAAGTGTCAGTTTTGAGAAATGTAAAAGGGCTAAAAGGATGGTCATTCAAGAAATGGATGGCAACTTTAGGATTTAATTCCAATAGCTAGAGGCATATGCACATGCTTTGAAAACCAGCAACCCTAGGACCTTAGCTGGAATACAATTATGCAATGAAGCACTGTAAAATGGTAGAAGGGTTTTCAGAAGGATGTTTATCTATTTACATGCATTAAAGATAGGTTGGTTGGCTGGTTATAGGCCAATTATTGGCATCGATGGTTACTTCCTCAAGGGTGTATGCAAAAGGCAACTGTTGAGTGCTGTGGGGCTTGATGGTGATGATCAGATGGTGCCAATTACATAGGCAATTATGGATAAGAAAAACAAAAACAACTGGCGCTAGTTCCTTTCATGATTATATCAAGAATTAGCACTTGGAGATGGCTTACATTTGATAATCATCAGTGATATACAAAAGGTCCACCTTTGTATTTTTTTAGTTTAACTTTTACCTTTATAATGAACATTTGGTTATGCTTGAGGTATGCAAAAGCTCACAGTTATTTTTGTGTAGGGGTTTATCGATGCTGTAAAGGCTTTGCTACCTAAAGCTGAGCACAGATGGTGTGCTCGACACATTTTCTCAAACTAGAGCAAAAAATGGACAGGTGGAGAATTAAAGAAGAAATTCTTCATATGTGCATAGAGCACATTTGAGGAAGAGTTTAAAGATAACTTAAATAAATTGAGAGATGTGTCACTAAAGGCAATTGAAGGACTAGTTTATTATCCACCACATACATGGTGTCGAGCCTATTTTAGCTCTAGTAGCAAATCAAAGGTTATTGACAATAACTTCACAAAGTCTTTCAACTCTTGGATATTAACAGCTTAAACGAAGCCTATTATTAGTATGCTAGAGGACATTAAACTGCTTTGTATGAATCAGATTAAAGAGAATAAGAAGGCAGCTGACAAGTGGATCAATGATTAGAGCCTTTTTTATATGAGTTTGCATCAAGATTGGAAGGAAAACTGTTGTGGGTGCAAGGTAGTTTTCAATGGTATTAATAGATATGAGATAAAGGAAGGGTAAGACAAGCATATTGTGCTTATGGATAAGGAGATGTGTACTTGTAGGGCATGGGAGCTCATAGGAATCCCATGCTCTCATGCAATTTGTGCCCTCTATCACTCCAAGATGGATCCAATGAGTTTGATTTCTAAGTAGTACCATAAGTCCAAATATTTGGCAATATATGAGACATTTATACAACCAGTTCCAGGCCTAAGATTTTATAAGTTAGATCAATTTCAGCCCATAAAATCTCTACCCTAGCCCAAATTGGCTGGTACACTAAGAAAATAAAGAGTTAAAGCAGCTCATGAACCATCAAATCTTTGCCATTCAGGTGGGAAGCTTTCAAAGAAGGGCTCAACACAATTATGTGGGTTGTGCCATAAAGAAGGGCATAATAAAAAAACTTATAAGAATAGAGGAAACTAAGTATAATAATTTTAACTCACTTTTACAAGCTCCTAAACAACACATTCTTGTTGTTGATGACAATGGTTTTGTTTTTGTTTTTTTTATTTATTTTTAGACTTCAAGTATTGCAGCAGGGAGCCAAGTTGGTGCAACTGAAGCTACTGTTAGTGGAAATACCACATGTGTTACAAATAGCCAAGGCAAGCAACATGCAACAGCTATTGGAGTTGGCTCATTTACAAGTGGTGGCTCATCAATTAGATAAGGCATAAGGGGGCAAAGTGGATATGGGATTTACATTAATGACTTCACAAGATCTTCAACCTATAATGTGCATGTGTTTTTATCATTTTATGACTTTGTTTACATCTTTGGTTGTCCTGTTGGTATGTGTTCTGTTGTTCAGTTGAAATGAACTTAAACTACTATTTGTGTGTTTAGCCTGGATAGGAGTCAGAGTGTATTATAGCCACAGGTGTTACCATCAGTGAGGCAACCAATTCAGCTAATCCACAAACAAAGGGGGCAATACCAAATGAGAGGGAATTAATGAGAAAAAAGGACACCAAGTGAGGTCACTGCAGTTAGGAAGATAAAGTTTATTGAAGATGGCTCATCAATTTCATATGAAAGTGATCTACCTTACAGTGCCCCAGGTTTGAGATGGCATGGAGTACTTGCAATTACATCCACATAGCTACAAGCAGAGTCTTGAGCGAGACAGAGCAAGAGACCAAAATTTAGAGGATTAGAGAACATTTGATCATGGAAGAAATTACTTTTGTCATTACTAATATGTATATACTTAGACATGTGGGTGTTGCACATATTTTGGGAAATGATTTTATGGATATATAACAATTATATTGATTTTGGGTTAGTATAGGCAGATGCTCCCTTTTTAGGTACTGCTTTTTGGTTTATGCATATTTCCAATTAGCATGATGCAGTTTAATACTTCTAGTAACATATATGTAACAAAAACCTTTGTTATTTTGTGGTGAACTACTGCCATAATAAATTCTACATTTTAGGACTTATATACTTATTGATTTTATGTGTTTTTAGGTAATATCTTAATTATTGAAGCTAAATTACAATATCCATTTACAATAGAGTTAGAATTTTTTTTTTGACATTACCACTGTCAACACGTACATACTCTACAAAATACACTAAACTTCAGCATTACATTGAGCATTACAGCTCCTAAACTAACAGACACACAACTATGAAAATACACCATGAAATAATTAGGACGGATATTGCCATTCTCAACTTCTTTTTCTAGTTATTGCATTCTTCCACCCTTTCTTTCTTCAGTTTTCTAAAATCATACCAAAGTTCTGCAGTTACAATATCAATATTCATATCACTAGAACCTCCCCTCCTATTCACAACTTTTAGTTGTCTATTTTCAGCTTTCAAAATTTTGTTCTCAATCTTCAAATGATTAATTATGTCCCTACTTTTATCATTCATTGGCTCATCATGTCATTGAAAAAAGCCACAGCTATTTCCCTGAAAAAATATTTCATCCATTTTCATTAGACCCTTATTTTATTAGTAAAATAACACAAATCATATGGGAAAATTTTGCAATCGAACTTACCTCATAATTTCGATGCCCATAAAACCTTCACCTGGGGTTATTCTTAGTCCATGAAGTTCATCTGGGAGCTTTATCTCCACAACGATAGAAAATTGTAGCTCCCTCATAATCCAGCTCAAAGTTATTTTTCCTTGTCCTAGATATTGTTGATGATGACGCAGAAGATGAAGTCATTCTTCTTGCGTTAAAGTTGAAGACCAGCAACCATTAAAGATGAAGATAGATCTCAAACAATAAAAAATGGTTGGGGAGCTACAACATAATGGACATGTCATTACTTCCTCTAACGGTGACCAAAGCCATATGTCCAGCATGATAAATAGGGGCTTAGAAAGTGCAAAATCAAAAAACCCTTGTGGTTTTTAGCCTAAAAATCGATTGAGACTAAAAATCGATTGAGAACTTATTTGAGCCTCAGCCTAAACATGGGGGCTTGTTTGACCCCTCGCCCTTTTATAATTGAGAAGGTAAATTGGTGATAAAAAATGTCAAGTTTTGTACATATATTAGGCCATGATTTTTCATTAAATTTTATCACTAATCATTACATTTCTAAAAAATTAAAAGTGAAAATGATATGAATTCATTAATTTTTTATTGCAAAGAAATTATCATTTGAATAGTCAATTTTTTTGGCTGTTAGTAAGTGTATTCACAAACAAAAAAGTGACATATTTAACTTATGGCAAATTGACCACCCTCTAAGATCTTCCCCTTGTTTTAAACATATTAATGTAAAAGAAAAAAATTATATTCATTTAAATATATCAATTATTCGGAACTATTATATATTATATATTTTAAATATAATGAAAATATATAAATTATTTATTTGGGCTTCATTTTGCGACTTCATGCTTACAATATGTGAACATAGCAATATTTAAATGTAAAATATATATCATTTTATTTATTTACAATTTGTTTTTAATTAAACTAGCATGTGAATAAAAAATTATTTAGATTCTTATTAGTAAATAAATTATTAAATATATACTTCGATACAATTAAAAAAAATTTAAAAATTTAAAAATATTATTTATTTATACAGCATGTTAATATTAGAAATTTAATATAGTTATATTTTATTGCAATTTTGATAAATTTTTTATTTAAATAATTATGTAATATTTTTTTAATATTTTTATAATTAATAATTTTTTCAACTCTAAAACTAATTTCATATAAAATATATTATAGCCATAAGTAATCATAAGATAATAATAAACTAAACTGTTAATTATTTTCTTAATAAAAATTTTAAAAAATAATAAAAAGTAATTTTTTATATAAAAATTTAAATATTACAAACTTATTAGATCTACAATTTTAGTAAATTTTTTATTTAAACAGTAACACTTTATTTCTTCAATATTTTTAATATTAATACTTTTATTTACTTAAAAATTAATTTAATATAATTTTTTTAATTTCAGCTAATAATTAAATGATAAAAATTAATTAATTTAATTTTAACTCTTTTTATTAAATTTTATAAAAATATTTAAAAATAATAATTATACTATTTTTTTATATAACATAAATAATACTCTCAAATAAATTATATATTTTATTTTTAAAATATGATTATAGATACAAGATAAATAAAAAAAATTAATTAATTTTTAATTATTTATTCAATAAATTTTAATTTAATAAGTTTTTAAAAATAAAAAGAGTATTATTTTATTTATACGGCAATCTAATTTTTCAAAATAGTGTTATATTATTATATAGTAATTTATCACAGTTTTAATAAATTTTCTATTTGAATAGTTATACATTGTTCTTTTAATATTTTTGTCTAAATAATAATCTAGTTTTATAAACTTAATAAAATTATAATATAGTAATTTTGATATATTAAATTTAAGAGAAACTAAAAAATATCACTCCGAATTTCTCGGAGCTCTGAAACCTCACTAGGGTTTGTTGATCTTCCATGAGTTTTTCGACGTCAGGCCACCCTGATCGTCCCCTCTGCCATGGATTACCTAAGTCATAAGGATTTATTCACTTCTTTCCTTTGAAACCATCAGAAAAACCATCTTATGCGATAGCAATCTCTTCTCGTACCTCTCTTATCTTAGCTTCTGACGATGCAGCAACCTCCAACAAAGGAGGCTATATTGCTATTAAAATTAATCAACATCTTTATGAGCATCAGCTATTGGTTTGTCAACACACCCTCATTGCTAGATTAATTCTATCAAAGGGTGATGAACCATGGAAGCTCTCAAAGCTAAAGAAAAAATTGTCATCAATTTGGGGGATTTCCAACAATTGGAAACCTGTTCATCTTTGAAGGGATTACTGTCATGTGATTTTAAATTCAAGCTCTGACATGATTTCAGTTTGGAGCCGAGGAGCGGTATCTCTAAAACCAAGAACCTTACGTCTGAAACATTGGACCTCGAATTTTGATCCCTTAGCACAAAAATTCACACATGCTCAATTATGTGTGCGTTCTTATAAACTCCCATGGGAGTATTGGCATCCAAAAATTCTAGCTTCAATAGCGCAAGGCATTGGTATTCCGCTGAAGTTTGATAATAATACTGTCAATGGTGAATTTGGTCACTATGCACGAGTTTTGATTGATCTTGATTTATCCTCCTCCCTACTGGAATCTCTTCTAATTAGAAGCCTAAAGTTCATTCGGATGTCCCAGTTAATAATGCTTTCAAAGAACTGTATTGCCGATTACGTTTAGAGGGAGATGATAAGATTCAAGCAATTCCGGATAACAATTAATATTAGTTAATGCAAACTGCAGAAAGATACTAATTAAATTATGAACGCACTAAGATATTAAATATTAGTTAATGCATGTGTGATTGAGTTTGTGGTAATTATTATTTTTTAATTGATAAACATCAAGAAGTGTTAATTAATGCATAGTAATTCAATTGAGTTGGTGATGATAATTCATTTCTTTATTGATTTTTGTCATTATTGTCATTGATAATTGTTTTTTTTTTAAATTAAATAGAATGTCTTTCACCAACTACATATACTATTAATTAATTATTACTCTCTATTTCTAAATAATTGACATTTTAAGTTATTAATACATTTTAACTATTTTTTTTTTCCATTTCATCCTTATTTAATATAGAAGAATTAATTGAATAAAAATCTATTCATTTTAAAACTATAGAAAACTAATATTAATTAAAAAATTATTATAAAAATAATATAATATTTTGTACATATATTAAATACATTCTTTAATATATGTAAAGAATATTTAAACAATAATTATTTAGAAATAGAAGGAGTAACACATAATAGAAGAATAATTATTAATGAAAGTCCAAATGAGTTCGTGACAACAATTGATTTCCTCGATAAAATAATAAATCTTGTCCCATAGAATCTATTTAACTGTTTTTTAAATAGGAAGAATATTTTAATAAGTTTATGCAGGACCATGCCTAATACCAATATTGTCCTACGGTCTTTTTCAAACGGACCATCATACACGAATGAGAACAAAATAACAGCTAGAGCCTACCTAGCTATCAGTCCATATACCTTAATGTCACTCGGCCTTTTCAAGTGATTTAATTCGCAATGGTAAGGCCTACATATACATGGTCAATGAACCTACTTTAGTAACATTAACTTCTAATCATAATTAAATATATATCATCAACCTTGTATACACAAGGTAAAATTTATATTGAGGTTGTAAATTTATCGGTTTTTTAAATTTAAATCCTTAAATTTTATTTTGTTTATTTATATCTTTAAATTTTATAGATTTAAAATTTTAAATAATTTTTTAATATAAATTAATTTTTTAATATTGATACTTTTTTTTTATTTTTGTAACATTTATATCACTTTTAAAAAATTTTCACATGTAAAACATAAATTTATTTATTTTAATTTCTAATATTTTAAATTATTACATATATATTTAAATAATCTTAAATTTTAAAAATAAACAAACAAGATAATGCTATTATGCTAAATTTTAAAAAAATTATAATAATACTAATGTTTTTCACAATATTTTAAATTATTGTGAATAAATTTTTATAATATAAACTTTTTTCATGTATCCAAAAAATATGATAAAAAAAATGAAAGTTAAGATAATAGTTATAAAAGTTTGAGTTGGTTAGAAAGTCTATTACCATTTTTTGATAATGCACAGACATGCATTAATATCTACTATTTATAAAAGTTATATTATAAATTCAAAATAATTTAATTAACATTTTGTACAAAAAACTAAAAAATGTATTAAAAATATAAAATTGAAATTTTGAAGAATTATAAAATATTTTTTATCATAATCTCTTTTAATTATGATGTTCTTTTTCATCATAATATTTTATTTTGAAAAACGATAGTTTTATTATAATTTTTTAAATCTTAACATTAACTTGTTTATTTATTTTTAAAATTTAAAATTCTTTAAAAATTTATAAAATTCATGTTTTAATTTAAGATATTATAAATGAAAATAAGTAAATTTATTTATTACCGTTAAATTTTTTTTTAAAAGCGATATAAGTATTAAAAGATAAAAAATGGTATAAATATTAGAAATATAAAACTTCAATGACCAAAAAGAAATAATTTTTATTAAAAATTTGACAAAAAGATTTGAAACTTCAAACCATGAAGTTCGAGAGTCTAAATATATAAAATAAAATTTCAGGGGTCTAAAGATAAAAAATTGATAAGTTTAGAGGTTTCAATATAAATTTTATCTATATATAAAGTGGAAAATACTCTCTATGCATTGCTGAATGGAATATCATTTAGCTTATGAAGATATAATTTATATTATTAAGGGTCAACATGAATAGATTAACTGAACCATAGCGTAAAATTTTGAATGAAACTATACCTATCGGTTTAATTATATTTAAAATCATAATCAAACTAATTATCTTGGTTATCCAATAAATTATTTAACCAATTAATCCAGTTCAGTTAACCTTTATTTTGGATTGGTTTGATGATTTTCGGTTGGCAAATCGATTTTTTGATTTCTTTTACTCACCCCTATATATAATTGCTCATGCTAACATTGAATTTCATTATCGATCTCTTGAATTTAAATTATACTGCATCTAATTAACCTTTTTATAAATTAACAACTCAAACTATTTTTCTCTCATATAACTAATAGGCAAAGAGGTTTTTACCTACATTCCATGTAGGAATTATATTCAATAATTAAATGTGTGACACACAAATTAAGTATTTTACACTTCATTAATAAAAATAAGATATATATTTTTATATCTCACATCTAAACTATACATTGAGTGTAACAGCGTAGGCTAATAGGCAACCAACTGAAATGACCTCAAGTTAAATATATTGGATAGAAATTTATTTATTGGACAAGTATATTATATATAAGGAAAAAATAGAATTCCAAATAATTTTAGTTTTAGTATAGCAAGTATAGAATATTTGATAATTTGAAGATAAATGTACAATTTATGAAAAGGGTAAGTACTATTGAAAAAATTCACGTACATTATATGCTTTTAAATGGTAAAAATAAAATGTGTAGTTGGTTAACTTCCAAACATCTAAATGTTTTGGTAAAAAAAAAAAAACCATCTAAATGTTTAAATATTAATTTCTAAAATAATTGGTATTAGCTTTTAAAATATAGCTTAAATTTAAAGTTCAAATTTTTTTTTTGAACAATTGGGAGATCAAGGGAGTGTGAATGATCAAAATCATGACTTCACCTTATATTATCCATCAACTGAGCTACTAGACTATAAAGGAAAGATAAGTTCAAATTCTTTGGCTTTATAATCAATTTATAGATAATATTGTGTTAATAAAAAAAAATAGAGGTAAAACATGTATTCACAATAATTGTGTTTCTTTCTTCATTCAACAATTTATAGGCAATTAAAGAATAGAAATAACAATCAACAATCATTGAAATCAACTGATAGGGGTTGTTTCAACGTAAGTGAGGTCTTAGATTCGAATTTTGGTATATGCAATTATGTTAAATTAGTTATCAGGAGACTTTTTCTATTCTTACAGTCCTGTCCGAATCAAACTAAATTAGTTAGGGTCCATTGGGGTCTAAATACTGATGGTTTACAACAAAAATAGTAATAATTTTTTTTTTATAATTTAAGTGAAATTTTATTTTAATATTTTGATTGTATTATTGTTGATGTTATTTGTTTGTCAAGATGTACTGTTACTTTTTAATTAATGAAAGGTTGATCTTTTTCATAAAAAAATTATGAAACCTTTTTAATTTTTTTTGAATAATGTGGAAATTTTCACTATTCAAGATACTAAAAATTAAATCAATTATCTATGTCTTAAAGAGAGTCTTTTCATAAGATATTTGATGTACACATGATTAAGTGCATAATATTGTATAATTTTATAGACTATTTATTAATTGTATATATATACATAAAAGAATCAACTTCTTATCACTAATTGTGATGATCAATGGGATAAAATTTAAAAGAAGAGGGGATCAAGAGGATATGGCACAAACGAGGGAAGGGGAAGTCTAAGGCACATATAATCATGAATAGTATAAGGCATAATGAGTTGATTAAGCACAATCAATAAATGTGATAATTAGGTTCTTTGTGGTGTCTTTTTTAATGGCCTAAAAAAATCATGCAAAGATTAAACATGTCCTTCATTTATTTTTTTTGAAGGAAGTATAGTAAATTAATTCAAATCATAATGCAATACATCAACAATAAAAAGGGCTAAGAACTGATCCACTCCCCCGAATCAGACTTAGAAGCTGCTACCCTAGCAATAGAATGAGCAACAGCATTCGCTGATCACTTAAGAAAAATAAACTGACAATTAATCAATTGAGAAAGCAACAATTTACAGTCCTAAATAACTAAACCAACTGGAGAAGAATCAACAGACTTTGCAGCAATCGCAGACACCAAAAGCTAGCAATCAGATTCAACAATTACATTATACTAATCTTTAGAAACTAACCAGCACAGAGATTCCTTAAGCTCAATTGCCTCTGCCATGAAGGGGTCGAACGAACCTAGTTTAGAAGCATGAAAGGCCATTTTGAATGCACCCGTAAAGTCATGAACTACAGCTCGCACTCCTATTCAAACAGGATCTGAAAGAACACTGGCATATATATTGCATTTAGAGAACCCAAAGGAGGATGACTCCATTTAACAAGATGATTAGCATTATATTGCTAATGAATAGGATTCCGCTGTACATTAAGCTCAAGCCACTGATCATTAAATTTTACTACCTCAGACAATAACACACCAGCAGGATGAGACTTGCCATTCCACACTCAATTATTTCTATTGTGCCACAAGAACCACAAAATTGTAGCCACTAAACTCAACTCCTTACCAGTGTATCGATTTATAAGAAACATCTACCAATCATTTAAATTTGAGGCTTGGCTCGAAACATCTCCCACAGCAGACACAACCCAAACATTCTTTACAAATAAATAACAAACAAGACTATGGAAAATAGATTCAGCAGATGAACAACATACATGGCACAAATCTTCCACAATAATCTGCTTCCTTAGCAAAGCTTGCATAGTAGGAAGACAACCAGATAAAGCTCGCCATAAAAAATTCTTAATTTTTGGATGTACATGAAGATCCCAGCAGCTTCTCCAATTAAAAGTACCATGAACCAAATGATCATTAGAAGTTTGACGAATAAGACGATATCCACTTTTGATAGTATATCCACCCGATCGTTCCTCTTTCCAATACCAGTTATCCTCCGTATGAAAAGAACTAAGAGGAATAGCTAGAATACTCTTCACATCTTTCTCATAAAACACATCTTAAAGAATGTCCACATCCCCCTCCACACCATCAGTTTTTTCAGCGAAGGCACTGTAGCATTGATTAATTCTTGAGGCGGATAAGTCTCAATAAAAGGATTGTCATTGTTCATTAACCAAGGGTGACCCCAAACCTTCACAGATTCACCTTTACCAATTTGAACTCTTGCCTTATCCCGAAGTAAGCTTTGAGTAGCAAAAATGCTACGCCAAGTGAAGATTAGGTTCTTGTCACGATCCAACACTAGGAGTCATGATCGGCGCTAAAGAACGAAAATTCTTTCAAATCTGGAACCCATAGCAAGCCTTAGAAAATAAAAATATGTAATAAATAAATAAAAAGTATGACTGAATTAAAATTTTTCAAAATCGATATATAAAATAGATATTCCAAATCATTTCATAAATAAATATATATATTTATACAATGTTCAAATACAACTCTCATAATATAAAGTATTAAACAAAAAAAATATTCTTTTGATACAATAACACTACTACTGCAGTTTCTAGAATACAAATCAAAGTTCAAAATATAAATTTATACAATCTAGCCGGGGCGGAAGAACACTGGCGAAGAACTCTACTACTAAGGTATGACGATATAAGATCTCCTGAAAAAAAAAATAATTGAGACGGGTTAGACCTCACTGAGTAAATTATTATACTATATATACATGCAATCTAACCATATCCAGTTAAGTATTCTTATATTTATGTATATACACGCATTTTACACAAATGCCAAACTCTGTTTTAATAAATATAATAAGTGTAGAAAACATTTCTTTTAATACATGAAAGATCAAATAGAACCCTATTAATCGCAACCTCAATCAACCATATCATCATTCTAGCCATACAGACTAACTTAAATCCAAATAGATCACTTATTCCATTTTGGACAGTAGACTGACTTCGAGACACTAAGTCAACTCAGCTCCAGCAGTCTGACTGTCAGTGTGATTGACCCCGAAACACTAGGTCAACCGAGCTCCAGCAATCACACCATCAATCATATCACATCTTAATCAAATCAATCAATCATCTCAATCATATCATAATTACCACAAATAATTCCTCACTCAAATCTAAATCTATCGCACCGGTACATACACAATCATATGTACTGCTCACTAGGTAGCACGTTCTATCGATATCGTTCATTTAAAATAAAACATTCATATGGATAAACAAATAATGCAGGATAATAATCATAATGATAAAATAAACCATATATATGCTAGAAATATACCTAAAATAAACTAAGTATATTTTGAGTATATATATATCAAATAAAGTCAAATCAAATCTGAAATATACCAAAGATAAATCAATGATATACTTAAAAACAATTAAGTATGAATTGATAATATAACATGCATTTATTTGGAAATGTATCAAAAATATATAAAAAATATACTTAAAAACAATTTAAGTATAAATCAATAATATGACATGCAATTATTTAGGAATATACCTAAAATATACTAAAAATATACCTAAAGTATACTAATCATTTAATAAAACAATTATGAATAAATATACATTTAAAACATGTATTTAATTTTGACATATATCCAAAATATACTAAAAATAAACATAAATATCTAACATACATATATCAAAAATAAACTCTAACTATACTAGTGATATATTAAATGTATATAGAAAATATGCAAACATATATATATCAAGATATACTAAAAATAAACTGAAAATATACTAAATCATATTATAAATTAAATTACTGTTTAAAACATATAATGAAAATGAAAAATCTTAAGTCATGCATCCTATATGCAATGTATATATATACAGTATAATAACTCACTGATTTGCGCTCCACGAGATAGACTCAGTGGGCCTGATCTGATAGGCTTCGGTCTCGGTGCAGCTAGAAAAATAAAATAACAACAATAATCAAAATAAACTTCTATTTTTTTTACACTTCTAGGATTACTATAGATAGACTCAATCAAAAATTCAAAAATAAACTCGAATCGGTTGTCACATTTTACGAGAAATGTACCAAATTTTTGACAGAATTTCTTCTGTAAAATAGACATCTCCCTACAAAAGTAAGGCCGATCCTGCACAGAAAACACACTTCTAAAATCACCAAATACTTAACACCTCGGGTTGGGACTTCAAACTCCACAAATTCCCAATCGAGGTTCACAAAACACAAACCAACAGTATTAAACAATAAAATAATAAAAATCATCAAAAACCCATAAAAATATTTAAAAACCTTTATTTTCCAATTAAAACATAAAAGTCTAATTTAAATAATATTTGATAATAAAAATTCATAAATGGAATAAAATTCCTATTTTATAATTAAATTTACATAAATTGTAAATAATATTTAAAAATCACAATTTAACATCACAAAAATAATAAAATAAAAATTTAGCCTCAAAATAATAAATACACTGATTATTAACATAATATTCTAAAATTATCATAATTAACTAATAAAATCTCAAACATTATATAATATTAATAAAAATTCACTTTATATATTCAAATAACTAAAATAGTCTAAATATATATTAAAATTACTAAAAACCCATTTTATTACCAAAATAATATATAATATATTATTTGAAAATTAGAAAATTAGTATTAATTAGTTAAAAATAGCAAATAATTTGTAAAAATCATGTTAATACCTTAAATAATTATAAAACCAACTAAAGCATAATGTTTAACTATAATCTTAACAAAATTACATATTTAACTCTATAATACAAAATATCCAATATACTAAATAATTTCCTCAAAAATTATATAAAATCATAAAAATTATTTAATCAACATATAATATACTAATATCAACCAAAACACATATTTAACCAATAATTTCAACAAAAATACTTATTTAACTTAATAATTCAAAATACACATAAATTATATAAATTCATAAAAATTATTTTATCAATAAATAACATTCTAATATCAACTAAAACACACAATTAAACTCTAAATTCAACCAAAATACACATTTAGCTCAATTATCCAATATTTACATAAACTAAAATATTCATAAAAATTATATAAAAATCCCAAAAAATTAATTTCTCAACACCAAAATTAATAACAATAATTTAACCAAATTCATAATTTAATTAATTTATTTATGAAAATTCATTAAATAATATTAAAATAATAAAAAATTCACCAAAATTAAAATAAATTCCAAAAATTATAAAAAATATATATTCATGAAGCTCAAGCTATAAGGATCATCATTTGCAAAGGGAGTTTGCTTGAATCAATAAAAACCCTAAGAGCTCAAAAATAAAAATTTAACAAAACTTATAAACGAGATGGCTTGAGCTCAATCCGAGCTTAGAAATGGAGTCCTTATAACTCAAGGAATCCAAAGAACCCAAGAACTCAAGCAAAGGTGGTCGGATCCTCGCCAGAGTTACTATAGCAGTAGGTGAAGAATTCAATTTTTCAGTGGCTTCAAGGCTTTTAGACAGCGGCGGCGAGGCTGGAAAGAGGTGGTGGTCGGCTGGAAGTGATGGAGGCACACCAATGAGCTTGGATTGAGATGTTGCGGGAGGGGAAGGAAAGTCATAGAAGCTTCTGCGTTTTTTTTTTTGGATAGTTTGCTGTGTTTTGATTTTGTTGAATGTGTTTATGTGTGTGCATGTGTTTATGGGTATGTTGGTGTGTTTGTGTGTATATGTGCACGTGAATGTGTGTGTTTATCTATGTGTATGTGTGTTGTTTTATTTGTTTATGTATATATTTTAATAATAAACTATATAATATAATTTAATAATAATACTACTTTATAATATAATAATAATACTTGACCATAAATTAATCTCAACCACTCATTATAATATATATATATATATATATATATATATATAGAGAGAGAGAGAGAGAGAGAGAGAGGTACACACACATGTCACACACATGCATAATAATATATACAATATAAAATCAACAACAATTAAAATTAGTACTATTAGTAAAATAATTGGATAATAAGAATAATATTCATAATAATATTAAATAATAAAATAATACTAATGATAATATTAATGAAAATAATAACCACGATAATAATGTCACGACCCAAAACAGGGGCCATGACCGGCGCTAGGGAATGAGAATTCTTTTGAATCCGGAACCCGTAGCAAGCCTAAAAGTAAATAAAACATGCAATAATAACAATAACAATATTATATGCAGCGGAAATAAAAATAATCTTAATATCATAATATCATTTTCATCACTGGATTTAATCAAAATCCCATCTCATATATATATAATCTTTAATACAAATCCAGTTTCAACATAATACATCTCTTTAAAATAAAATACATGAAATCCAATACTTTAATTCACAACTACTGCAGTGTCTAGATAAAATAAATAAAACTCAAGTAGACAATTTACATAAAGAAGCCGGGGCGGAAGAAATCCGGCGTATCGACCTGCTACTGAGGTCTGAGGAAGTTGACTCTCCTGAAAAATAGTCAACGGAGGGGAGTCAGACCTCACTGAGTGAATTACTATAATATATATACATACACACTAAGTGATAATGCATACAGTCAACAGTATATATAATATGTATATATACAGGCAATTGCACACAGATGCAATAAAATCATTTTTATATATTTTATCTGAAAATCATCTTTTATGAAGGATC
Source organism: Mallotus nudiflorus (assembly GCA_947683625.1). Lineage (NCBI taxonomy): Eukaryota > Viridiplantae > Streptophyta > Magnoliopsida > Malpighiales > Euphorbiaceae > Mallotus > Mallotus nudiflorus. The sequence goes on from CANTUR010000481.1 coordinate 779,217, forward strand.
ACATAGAACCCTAGAATATTGCAACCTCAGAAAATAGTGTTAAACAACACTCTAGCCATATAGGCTCACTTATTCCAAATATATCCACTTAATCCATATGGACAGTAGACTGGCCCCGAGACACTAAGTCAACCGAGCTCCAGCAGTCTGACTGCCAGTGTGATTGGCCCCGAGACACTTGGTCAACCGAGCTCCAGCAATCACACCCAAACCACATCTCACATATCAAATAATCATATCAAATCAATATCCACAAATAAGTTAGTATTATAGCCTAAAGCTATAGGCGTACCGGTACGTACTCGGTCCTAGTGCTGCCCACTAGGTAGCACGTTCTATCGATATCCTTCATCATTAAATATAAAACATTCATTCATAAAAATAAATGATGCATGAATTTAAATAAAACAACAATATAAACCATATATATACCGGAAATATACCAAACATAAACCAGGTATATTTCGAGTATATATATATATATCAAATAAATCCAATCAAAATCATAAATTAAACTAAAAATATATTTAAAAACATTTTAAATATATTTTATTAATAAAACATGTATATAACTTATTATATACCAAAAATAAACCAAAAATATACTTAATGTAAACTTAAGAAATAATCAAATTATTTATGCATATTTAATCAACATAAAACATGCATTTCTAAATCATGCATCCTAAGCATATATATATAATATAGTAACTCACCTAATGCGCTCCACGAGACAGGTCCGACGGGCTTGGTCCACTAGCCCTCGGTCTCGGCGCAACTAAACAAGCAATAAATAATAGACATCAGAATAAACCTAACAGAAATCCTAGAATTCAATCTAGAGTATTAAAATACGGAAACAGAATTAGGGTTCGACTGGACATCACGTTTTACGAGAATTCTACCGAAAATCCGGCAGAACCTCCCCTGTAAAATGGACATCTCTCTACTCAAAAGAGTAGAGCTGACCCTGCAAAGAAAATACACTTCGAAAAATGAGCTCAACACAATCAAAATCCCATGGTCGGACTCCAAACTACAGTCCACCGATCGGGGTCCACAAACATAGAACATATTCCAGGTATATCAAAAATATCCTCACAACATAGTAATACATCTCATAGGTAAAAATTACATAATTAACCTTAAAACACTGTAAAAATCGAATAAAACTCATTTTATTAGAAAAACCGTATATTATATATATAATTGAAAATAATTCACGAAAATTAGTTTTAATTAGTTAAAAATACCAAATATTTTGTAGAAATCATTTTTATACCTTAAATAACTATTAAAACCAATTAAATTACATTTTTAGACAATTTAGGGTAAAATTACCAAAATACCCCTATATATATAAATATACTTAAATTACTTCAAAAATTCACCAAAAATCATACAATTACCCAAAATTAATTTTCTCAACATATTTATCAATAATATCAATATTTAAACTCAATTAACCAATTAAATTCAAATAAAACACATTTAACCTAATTTTTCCAAAATTCCATAAACTTCAATAATTCAAAATAAATACTTAGAAATTCATAAAAATTCCAAATAAATTCCTATAATTCATTTCAACACCTAATTTAACCATAAAATCCAATTTCATAATTTAAATAATTAATTTCCGAAAATTAGAAAATAATATTAAAATATTCAAAAATACCCAAAAATCCAAAAAATCTCCAAAAATTCTACAAAAATTCATACATGTAGATTGAACTACTAGGAACAACATTTGTGAAGGAAGTTTCCATGAATCAATCAATTCGAAGCTCAAAAAAAATCGAAAACCCTAATAGGCCGAAATTGACAAAATCGAAACCTAAGCAATTCTAGACCATTTTAGCTCAAACCAAAGCTAGAATCACACTCACCGGAGCTCAAGGAGAAGAAAGAGACCGGTGGTGTCGAAAACGGTGGCCGAAATCGACGTGATCGACGGTGGATCGATTTTCGGCTTCTCCGGCCAAAATCGACCTCCAGACGCCGGAAACGGCCTCCTCAGGCGGCGAAATTGGTCGGGGAAGACGGTGGCACACCGGAAGGCACACCCACGGTGAAGAAACGGCACGGCAGCAACCGGAAACGGAGAAGGGAAGAATCGGGAGGAAGAAGAAGAAGTCGGGGGCAGTTTTGTAATTTTCCAAACTTTTTGATTTTTTGACAAATATATGTATATATATATACTTTATACTATATATTAAAATAATATTAAATTACACACATCAAATATACACCACACACATAAAAATATTAATATTTTAATAATTTATACTAAATAAAATTAATTAAATAACAATAAAACAATTAAATACTTAATAAAATATTAGGGAAATAATAAACCCTAATTAAATAAATATACACACACAGGCTTTATTTAATAATTTAAAAATATGTATGAGTTTATGCAAGTCCGTAAATACATTTAAAATAATTAATAATACATTGTTTACATGAAAATTTCCCCGAAAATGCAAGTCCCGGGAAAATTTTACGTAAAACACTGAAAATAATACACAGTAGTTAAAATAGGTTTTAAATACATATTAACTCGTAAAAATATCATATAATGTACAGAAATTATTAACACTGCATATCCCGGTACAGTGTAAAAATATTTTTAAAAACACGGGATATTACAAATAATAACACACAATACATTTGAAAATAACAATAATATAAACAATATTTATGAAATAATTTAATAATGCAATAATGTAAATCAATAAAAATAAAATAATGTTAGTACTTAAAAATAATATTAAAATAACCATGTACTAAATTAACGTTATTAAAATAATAGTATTCGAAAATAATAAATATACATAATGAAATTTAAACGTTCAAAATAATAAGTTCTAAAATAATATATTTACGTAGAAAATTCAATTAAATATAAAATAATAATAATTAATGTCACGACCCAAAACAGGGGTGATGACCGGCGCTAGAAAATGAGAATTTTTCGAATCTGGAACTCGTAGCAAGCCTAAAATAAAATAAAACATGCAATAATAATAATAGCAATATCAATCATATATATACTAGAAATATACCAAAAGTAAATCAGGTATATTTCAAATATATATACGTCAAATAAATCCAATTAAATTACAAAATAAACCAAGAATATACCAAGGATATACATAAAAATATTTTAAGAATATTTTATTAATAAAACATGCATATAATTTGAAAATATACTAAAATATACCGAATATAAACTAAAAATAAACTTAAATACTAAGTGATTTATTTATGCATAATTAATCAAAATAACATACGTTTCTAAATCATGTACCCTAAGCATATATATATAAAATAGTAACTCACACTTAGTGTGTTCCTCGAGATGGGTCCGACAGGCCTGGTCCACTAGGCCTCGGTCTTGGCGCAACTAAATAAACAATAAATAACAGACATCAGAATAAACCTAACAGAAAATCCTAGAAACTCGGTCTAGAATATTGGACACAAAATTAAAATTAGGGTTTGATCGGACATCACATTTTACGAGAATTCTATCAAAAATTCGGCAGAACCTCCCCTGTAAAACAGACATCTCTCTACTCAAAGAGTAGAGCCGGCCCTGCAAAGAAACACACTTCGAAAAATAGACACAGAAATACATCCACAACCCCTCGGTCGGACTCCAAACTACAAATCACCGACCGAGGTCCACAATTCACATAACAATATAAAAATACCAAAAATACCCTTATATCATAGAAATATATTTAATAAGTAGAAATTACATAATTAACCCTAAAACACAGTAAAAACCGATAAAAACTCATTTATTTAGAAAAATCGTATATTATATATATAATTGAAAATAATTCACGAAAAATAGTTTTAATTAATTAAAAATACTAAATAATTTGTAGAAATAATTTTTATACCTTAAATAACTATTAAAACCAATTTAATTACATTTTTAGTCAATTTAGGGTAAAATTACCAAAATACCCCTATATATATAAATGTACTAAAATTACTCCAAAAATTCACCAAAAATAATATAATTGCTAAAAATTAATTTCCTCAACATATTTATCAATAATATCAATAAATAAAATCAATTAACCAATTAATTTCAATTAAAAACACAATTAACCCTATTTTCTCAAAATTACATAAACTAATTAAATTCAAAATAAATACATAGAAATTCATAAAAATTCCAAATAAATTTCTATAATTCATTTCACCACCTATAATTATCATAAAACACAATTTCATAATTTATTTAATTAATTTTCGAAAATTAGAAAATAATAATAAAATATTCAAAAATACCCAAAAATCAAAATAATTTCCAAAAATTCTAAAAAAATTCACACATGTAGATTAAGCTAAGGGGAACAACATTTGTGAAGGAATTTTTCATGAATCAACAAGAAAAATTCAAAAAAAATTCAAAAATCAATTTCGGCCAAATTGGAAAAATTGAAAAACAGAAAAATTAAAGGAGTTTGAGGTCAAACCAAAGCTAGAATCAAGATCACCGCTGCTTGAGGAGTTCAAAGACACCGAAAATGTGAAGAATGGTGGCCGGAGGAGGAAGAACGGTGGAAGCTTGAATTCTCGGCCAAAAATGGAGGAAATCGAGCTGATCGGCGTCAGAGAAGACAACAGAGACGACGGGACTTGCTGGCGAGGTGGTGGTCGACGGTGGAAGGCTGGGAGGCGCCCTAAACGGTAGCAAACGGACGGCGAGGGTGAGGGGAGGGGGTAGTGTCGGGGAAGGAAGGGAAATTAGGAAAGAAAAAAAAAGAATTATATACATATATATATATATATATATATATATATATATATATATATATATATATATATATATATATATATATATATATATATATAATATTAATAATAGTTTAATAATTTATAATATAGTATATTATTATAATACTTGGAAAAATTGCACACCACATATTTAGAATGCACAATATATATACACATACATATGATAATTAAATAATAACTATATATAATATATACATACACAATTGAAATTATTATTAAACCCTAAAATTATTAAATATATGAATATATGTGCATGTATATATATATGTTTTAATATAGCCATTAAAATAATGCATGGACTCATGCAAATTCATAATTTTATTTAAAATAATTAATAGTAAATTATCTACGTGTCAATTTATCCGAAATTGAAATTCTCTGAAAAATTTTACGTAAAATACTTAAAATAATATAAAACAATAAAAATTAGTTTTAATTAAATAACAACTCATAAAATATCAATATTATATATGAAAATTATTAACACTGCATATCCCGATGCAGTATTAAAATTTTTAAAAACACGGGATATTACAATTAATCACAAAATAGTAAAATAATTAAATTAAACTTTTAAAAATTTATTAACACTGCATATCTCATTATATAATAAAATAATTTAAAAACTAGGATTATTACAGTTCTGACCAAATTTAGCTTAAAAAATGACATTTTAGGAAAATATCGAGCCTTTAAAACACAAGATGCCAGAGCTTGAGGGTGAGATAATAGACGCTAGCCTTGTTTTGCCACCATAGCAACGTTAAAGTCATAAAGTTTCTGAAATGCCAATCCACCTTTGTCTTTGGGATTACAAAGCCAATCCTAACTCTGCCATTTGATCTCATCTTTAGCATTACCAGATTTACCCCACCAAAAGCTATTCATCATTCTCTCCAATTTTATACAAGTAGAGATAGGTACCAGAAAATAAAAAAAACATAGCTCGGCAAAGCTTGCACAATAGATCTCAAAAGAACTTCTTTACTAGCTCTAGAAAATAATTTAAATTTTCAACCCTGTAGCCTTTTCCAAGTTTTCCCTTTAATAAAATAAAAAATTTCAACTTTCTTTCTTCTGATAATCGAAGGTAAGCCCAAGTATATGCCATGGTTTAAACAGTGTTGCACACTAAGAGATAAGCAAAAAAAAAATCACCAATATCCTCATTCATATTACAACTAAAAAAAAGAGAGGATTTTGCAAAGTTAACAACCTGCCTAAAAGATTTTTTAAATAAAGAGAGACAATCCTTGATTATAACACTTTCTTGAGGGGTGGCTCTAAAGAAAATAAAACTGTCATCTGCAAATAAAAGATGATAAATTCTTGGAGCATTAGGAGCTACCTGAATACCATGCAGAAACCCATCACTACACTTTCGCTGTAAAAGGGCAGATAAACCTTTTGCAAAGATAAGAAACATATATGGGGAAATGGGATCCCCTTGACGAAGTCCCCAACTTGGAATGATAGGATCCATTTGCATATCTTTATGGATTACTATATAAGAGACTGAATTAACAAACAACATAATTAGCTACATAAAATGGTTATGAAAACCCAGTGCTACCAACATTTACTTAAGAAAGTGCCACTCCACACTATTATAAGCCTTATATATATATCCATCTTAAATGAAGCACAACCAATCTTACCCTATGATTTCCTCTTCATGTAGTGACTAATTTCATAAGCCACCAAGACATTATCTGAGATTAGATGCCCCAAAATGAAAGCACTTTGAGAATAAGAGATAACACTTTCTAGTAATAGCTTGAGCCAATTTGCAATGACCTTAGACATGATTTTAAGAATCACATTACAAAGAGCCATATGACGGTATTCTGTAATCTTCTATAGGCTCTTAACCTTAGGGATAAGGATTATGTTGGTATCATTCAGACTTTGACGAAGCTCATAGTTATTTAAACATTACAAACAAAAAGTCGTAACTGAATCACTAATAAAATCTCAGTGATGTTAAAAAACCTAGGAGTAAAATTGTTAGGACTTGGTCTCTTATTTGGATGCATTATTTTGAGAGTCTCAACAATATCCAAAGCAGTGAAAGGCTTAATAAGCTCGACATTCTGACCATCAGAGACCCAATGAGAAATCAACTGAGGAATAGAAGAATCCATACACCCACTAAATGTGAAGATACTAGAAAAGTAATATGAGATATGTTCATTCAATCTTAAATCCCAATCCAACCTCTGACTATAAGCATCATACAGAGAAGAGATCATGTTTTTACAATGTCTTGAAGAAGCAAAAATGTGAAACGCTTTCAAATTTGAATCTTCATCCCAAAGCCAAAAGATTTCAGTCCTCTATTTCCAGTACTACTCACACTTATGCAATAACAATTGAAGCTATTGAGAAGTATAATTAATCAATTTTGAATTACCCGATCTTCTTTGCTTTAAACTGCCCAAAAGGGAATGACATTTACCAATGTCTCGAGATAAGCTTTGACTAAGAGTTATGCTCCAATTCTGTAGAGCTTCATTATATTAAGATAACTGATACTGAATATTCTCATCAATTGATTGATTCTAGTAATTACGAATCACTTTCTTATACCTCGATTCAATAGACCAGTGATTCTTATATTTAAAACTTCTCCCCATAAGCAGAGCATCAAAAGCTAGATGAACCTAAAGGGCTGAATGATAAAAAATATAGACATTAAGATTGAACACTTCGACTTGAGGAAAGAGATGCCACCAATCCTTCGTACATAACACCCTATTAAGCCTTTCCTCCATATGTGCAAATGACCCCTTCCTCTTTCCCAAGTAAATTCATACCCCTTCATCCCAATATCAAGTAAATTAAAATCATTCATAGTAGCCCTAAAGCCATTACTCAAAGAAATAGGCTTATTCACCAAACCCCATTTCTCATTACTAGTAAAGATATCATTGAAATCATTGACACAACACTAAAGAAGCATAAATGTTAAAGATAATTGCCATATAAGATTCCATAATCATGACAGTGAGAGTATTTTAGATATCCATAAAACCAAGAGAACCTCCACTCTTTACTATTTTGAGAAGAGACCACTACATTAACAAAGTTAGAAGAAAAAACCCAATAAACGAACACCAAGATCATCTTTCAAATATAAACAAAAACCACCTCCATTATTAAGCCCAGTAACATAAAAAAACTTATCAAAGCCCAATTTCTTTTTAAAAAATTGAATACAGACCATCTTCACCTTACATTCCATTAAAAACACCAAATAAGGCTTTAGTTTGGATACCAAATCCAGAAGCTCTTGAGCTGTCTGTGGGTTGTTTAGCCCACGACAGTTCCAAGATAAGAGATTCATAATGTCCAGTTGGCCTGGATGCCAGCACTCGCCTCCACAAGACTATTAAAGCCTTGCCCAGAAATAACCTCTAAACCCAATCCATCACTATTAGATATAGGCCCATGGATCTCAGGCCCATCATCCTTTCTCTTCCTCTTAGGATCAATAATAACTAACATCTGAGAATGATCCCCCACATCCATTTTATCCATCACACCAGATTATGTTTCCATATTTTTTAAATCACTAAAAATTAGGAAACTACCCCCATTAGTAGGATTATTCAACTGCCCATTTCCCACCATCAAAGGTACATGATTACATACCTTCCCTGAATCACCGCCAAAGGAATCATTTCCTTGCTTGTGGCCAAAATCCACCACCATTTTCTCTCAGAGCCATCAATCCTTAATCCCAATAACCTATTTTCTCATCAGAGCATAAAGTCAGGTGCTATACAACTTCTCAACTTATTTGTTCGAAAAATCCATAAACTTTTCATAAAACCATTCCAAATGGCCAATTAAGCCATAAAACAAACAAAATAATGGCAGTCTCTTATATTTAAAATTAATCCAAGAAACTTCCTCCTTAGGTTTTTGAATGCACAGACGACATTTGAGAGAACAACGAATATCTAAAGATACCATGATCCACATGTACTGTCTCCAAGCACCTTAGAAGTTTGATGGATCAACCATCATAAACTTGCCTACAAAGTTACCAATCTCTAATGTTACTTACTCAAACATGAAGCTTAAAAGAAGTTTATACACTTGAACCTAGAGTTGAGCAATAAACAAAGGAGTTTGAAATGGAGTTTTATCACTTTCATTCGAACTCAAAATAAAAAAATGTTGATCAAACATCCAAGGGTCACTTTCACTAACTCTTTCCATGTCCATTTCATGAAAAAATTAAAACAAGAAAAGATTGTTGTCCATAGTAGTGATACAAATTCCCTTCACTAGATGCCATAAGGAAGTAAGAGTCTATTTCATTACCAGGACATTGATATTTTTATTAGTCAGCAATCATCCCACTAAACATAATTTTTCCTCCTGCTTTTGGCGATCCTTTTCTCTCAACAATCTCCAAAATTGGACCTGCATTCTCTTCTAAAGCCAACTTAGAGTACAAGTCATCCACTAACTAAGAAGCATCATTACTAGAGCTTTCCATAATTAGGAAAAAATGACAAAAGAAAACTTTTTAGTTAAAAAGAAGAACTACAATACTGAAATTAATAAACAACATTCCCCATCACTAGACAGGATAATAAAAACTTATCATTAGACAGGATAAAATTTTTTACTTGTGCTATATTTAGATACAAAGGATTTGGACCGAATTTCCTTCATTTGTATTTATCGAACAATCAAGTTAAAAAATAGGGGAAAAAAGGTAAAACTAACTCTTAGAATTTAAGTTACTAGAGTCTAGAGTTTACCATGCAGTATTAAATAGAAGATCATTGGAAAATGCTTTTTCTCTCTTTCCAATATAAGGGATACAATAGTCTTTTCACCACCATTGACTTTTTTTATCAAAAAAAATTAGAGAGATTTTATCCAGATAGCATTGTTAAAAAAAAGACTTCAACAAATTTTAATCAATGTAATATGTCCAATTGAGTTTATGATAATAATTGATATTTGGCTTAATCTATTTGTAGCTTCTTAAATTTGATATGCTTTGTTAGTTTATCTTTTTAATTTATAAATTGACAATTTTAACATTTTAATTTGCTAAAAATATTAGTTATCAATATTTTTCACCTAGTTAAATATTTAAATAGTTTCATTTCAACTTAAAAAAAAAGACACTTTAAATAATATAAAAAGTATCAATAATTCTAATTTTAACAAATTCAATGGTTTATATGATATTTTATAAGTTGAGAAAGAAAATTGGTGATAAAAAAATGTCAAGTTCTATACATTTATTAGGCCATGGTTTTTCATTAAATTTTATCACTAATCATTACATTTCTAAAAAATTAGAAGTGAAAATGATATGAATGTTAGTGATATGTCGTAGGCCAATTATGTAATAGTTATACTTTGACATTGTCATATTTCTATTTTAATAATAAAGAGGAATTTTTATTATTACTGACTAATTCTAGAATTATCCTTGATTAGTTAATTCTACTAAGATCATCAAGCACATGACTTGGTAGTAAAACTCTTACGTGATACTTGAATTCTAATATAAATATCCTTAGTCAATTATTGGTATGGGAATATCAATGAATAAAGACTAGTATGAAGTTGACTAATGATTAAGTTTTACTGATCATGTATGTGAGATATTAAGTCAAACTCATTGGTACATATTTAGGAAAATAATGTACTGGATTGACCCACTATAAGAATACCACATAGATTATTGTCATAGGTAATTCTCATAATAATAGTATTATTTAAGTCCTTTGACCTAAGATCACCATAGTTTCCTGCATGATAAGTTCTGTATTTTGACACATCCCTACACCATACTTTAACCATATGGTAAAACAGGTTGTGATTGGATATAGAATGAATTGTGTGAGGAATATGAGTGGTTAAGATGGAATTTGTCCCTCATTTATTTTGAGAAGATATCTATTCAGCCCCTCGATGAGTTGGACTGAAGAGAAATGCATGGCCATGCTAGAATGAGAAAGAGTTATTAGTGTCAGTCTACTAGGGATCGAGAAACAATATGATTGAACAATATAAGGATGACATAATCCATGTCTTTTGTTCAATTAGGATATCATGTGACAAAAGAACTATAGTACATGTTGTGTATTAGGTTATATTGAATTATCAGCCTTTACATAACTTGGGTAGTCATAATGTCTTACTAGAGACCAATTATGACTTGTGGCTAAAATGAGAATTTTAGGCCCATTGCCAACATTGTGTGAACCTACAACGTCGCACACTTGGAACGCGCCCAAAGCAATTTTTGGTTAATAAGCTCAATAATTATCTCTATGTAAAATTAAATAAATAAGTGTGTGTGTGTGTGTGTGTATATATATATATATATATATATATTTGGTAAGAGTTATCTAAAATAAATAGGAAAGCATTCTAATTTGGAATTAGAATCGAAATAGAAAAAAAGTTTAAACTTACCAAAACTGTTTTGGTAAGTGGAGATGTATGCAACCCTCGAAAGGATGGTTATAAATACCCCTTATTCTCTAGGTTTAGAAAAAAGGTTAAGTCACCTTTTCTCCTTTTTCTTCCTACACTTCTTTTGTGAAAAAAAAAAGACATAGAGAGAAAATGTATTGTGAGACAACAAAAGTTCTAGCAGACCTACTTTGCTTTGGATCATCTTGTTTGTGTGGATATCGTAGAAGGTGTGATCTTTTGGTGACGTCTTAATTTAATAAAATGACACGAAAAGCTCGAGGTAGGGTGTCACCAGAGTGAACTTTCTCTCTTCCTTCCAACTATCTTACCATTAGATCATTTTGATGAGTGGTTGGAAATCCTCTCAATTAATCTAAGTCGAATTACATGGATTCAGATTATGTGTTTTGTGGTTAAAAGTTTTTATTTTCCACTACGTTATGTATCACGAAATCCAACAATGAATTCATTAGTTTTTTATTATAAAAAAAATTATGATTTGAGTAGTCAATTTTTTGGCTGTTAGTAAGTGTATTGACAAATAAAAAAGTGACATATTTAACTTATGGCAAATTGACCACCCTCGGGGAAGATTCCCCTTGTTTTAAACATGTTAATGTAAAAGAAAAAAAAAACTAAATTCATTTAAATATATCAATTATTTGGAACAATTATATCGTTTATATTTTAAATATAATGAAAATATATAAATTATTTATTTGGCTTCATTTTGTGACTTCATGCTTACAATATGTCACAGCAATATTTAAATGTAAAATATGTATCATTTTATTTATCTATAATTTGTTTTTAGTTAAATTAGCACGTGAATAAAAAATGATTTAGATTCATGATGGTAAATAAAGTATTAAATATATACTTTGATACAATCATTAAAATTTTAAAAATAATAAAATATTATTTGTTTATGTAACATTTTAATATTAAAAACTTAATATAATTATACTTTATTGCAATTTTGATAAATCTTTTAGTTAAATAATTATACAATGCTTTTTCAATATTTTTATAATTAATAATTTTTTCACCTTTAAAACTAATTTCATATAAAATATATTATGACCATAATTAATCATAAGAAAATAATAAATTATTAGTTATTTTCTTAATAAAAAATTTAAAAAATAATAAAAAGTAATTTTTTTATATAACAATTTATATATTTATTTAACATTTTCTTATATAACATTTTTTTTAAGCCATTTTGCCATTGTAAATGGCGGGAGGCCTCTGTCTCTCTCTTTTTTTTTATTACTAAAAATTTCTTTATTTGTTTATATTTATATTTAATCCTTAAAAAATATTATTAAAATTCAAATTAATTTTTAATTTTGTTTTATTTTTAAAAGAAAATGATTTATTATCATAATTCAACACTAAAAACTAAATTGAGTCATTTAGTTTTAATTTTTCAATTATAACTAAATAGTCTTTCTATGCATAATTAAACAATTATGAACACAATTTTAAAAAATCTCAAAATTTATTTGTTGTCTGGATAGATTTGACACAACTAAAAAAGAATTGATCAAATGAGATGGCCACATAAGACGTATTGTCATGTCAGACGCTCTTATGCCAAGTAACATAGTCACGTCAGCTTTGCCTCATGCTCATTATTGTCTGGATAGAATTGGCACAACTCAAAATGTTGGAGGAGAAAATTTAAATGATTTTAAAAATAGGATTAGATTATTAATTGATCCAAAATTGAGGATAGACCAGATCAATTTTCGTAAAATATATTATTGCCATAATTAACCATAAGATAATAATAAACTGGTAGTTATTTTCTTAATAAAAAATTTAAAAAGTAATAAAAAATTATTTTTTTATATAACAATTTAAATATTTCAATCTTATTAAACCTATTGTCATACCTCAAATTTGATTGTCTCCAAAAAGGTCCGTTGATGAAATAAATCCTCAAGATGACTAAAGTTTGCTCATTCATAACACCTATGAAGTGTGCAACCTTAAAACACTTAACTAACCCCACCAGTGTGCAAAATTGATCATTGAGCCATTAAGTTGTGCCCCGACCTTGCGAAATACGAATTATCAAAACAATGAGAGGTTTTATTTCAAGAAAACTCATCTCGGAATACTCAGCACATTAGGCCAGTGCATATTTTGTTAAACCGAGACCCAACTTCGTGAAAAAATAAAAATTGATTTTGACAAAATAGACTTTGGAAGGCTCTAAAACCTCCAGAAGTGGTCCCGGAATGGTCCAACACAACCCGAGTATCAACGCATATTGCTCAAAAGTGCGCATAAACACCCCTAGGTGTCATGTGCTAAAATCGAGGCCGAACTTGGCAAAACAGGTTTAGAAATGCATTCGAAAGGCACATAAACCCTAGAAATCAACCTCAGAATAACACGCGTAGAACCCTAGAAGAGCGCGTAGAGCGTTGAAGTGCATATGAAAATGCATATATGAGTGCGTGGCCACCCACCAAGCACATGGCCATGCATGCACTGTGCGTGGCCACTCGCACTTAGCATGGCCACACACAAAAATCCCCATCTACGCGTGTGACCATGCCTATACCACCCCATTATACACTTTTTTTTCCTATAAATAGCCCCCTCTACACACTATTTTGGAGGGGGAGTAAATGGAAACACATACACAAAAAAATCAATCCTGTCGAAGGTATGGGAAACCCTTTCCTATATAATTTTTACTCCCCCACAACCTTTCCTTTAGGTTGTTAAACCCCTTTTTCCACCAAAACCAGCCTCATCTTTGTCAAAGCATGCTTCAAAGGTATACAATCTAGCATCATTCTGCTATCATTTTGAACCTCTTGACGAGAAAAGCTTGATATTCTCATGAAGCTAAAGCTTTAAAGTTCACAAAAACTAAGTTAAGTCTGAGGACCACACAATTATTTTAGCACATTTATTTTATTGCATTGTATTTTATGTTACTATTGCTAGCATTTTGTAATACTATTGCGCTCGTGTGATGAGATTGGCAATCTTGTATGCTATATGAATAATATATGCTTTATTATGCTTATTTCATGTCATCATTCTGCATCCTCTATTTCTGAAATCATGAAATCATATCGTAAATACCAATAATGTGAAAAGTTCAAACTTTAGCAAAAGAAGGAAGGCGAGACAAAGGCATTTTGCCTACTACTTCTGTATAAATCCATCGTTCGTAAGTAAACTGACTTATTACCCACTTGACTTCTGAAGAGAAATCCATTTTATCTATGAATAAGTTAAAAACCCATACAACAACAAGCTTTAAAGACCCTTGAGTATACCATGGCACTCTATTCCTAACCCTTACATGATCCACTTCAGTATTAAAAGAGAGCAAAAGGGTGTTTACTGTTGGGTTTCGTGATTCCATACGGAACGAAAAAATAAAATTTGAATCACAAACTTAAACTTGAATCCAAGTAATTTGATTAATTGATTAAATTTAGGGTTTTCATTTTCTTACCACAAATGCAGAAGAGACAATAAATCTGGAAGGAAGAGAGGAGGTTCACTCCAATGACACCTTACCTCGAACTTTTAATTTAGCAATTCAGATTTGAGATGTCTCCAGAAGAATCCGTCATCCACAAGTGTCCATACGAACAACCCTTGATTTTAAAAACAAATATTTGTGTGCTAGCACCTTCTCTTGATTTCTCATAAATCAAGAATTAAAAAGAACTATGTGTTTTATTTTCTAAAAGAGAGAAAACAAATTTAGTGATAGAATAATGAGAGTGTGTAAAACCTTAAATAACATATTTATAGACATTTAAATTAGGGTTTCACTTGCCAAACAACCTTTTAGTAATTTCTCACTTATTCTTATTCTAATTTTATTTAAAATTAAATCAGAAATAATATTCTATTTATTTAAGATAACCTTTACCTTAAATAAATAAATATTTTATTTATTTATTTCCACAGAGCTTATTTGAGCTTGTTAAACCCATATTCATTTTGGACTTGTTTAAAGTGTGTGACCCTATAAGTTCACATGACATTTGCAGTGGGCCTTAAATCTCTATTTAGGCCTACAAGTCACAAGTGGCTTCTAGCAAGACATTATGACTACCCAAGTCATGTGAATTCAATAATCCGACATAACCTAATATACAGTGAATATTCTAGTCCCTTTTTCACATGATATCTTGATTGAATATAAGGCATAGATTATGTTATCTTTATAGAATTCAATCATATAATTTCTTGATTCTAAGTAGACTGAGAATGATAACTCTTTATCAATTTACTTTAGCATAGCCATGCATTTTTCTCAGTCTATCTTATTAAGGGGCACATAGATATTTTACTTATATTAAATAAGGGACAAATTCCTTCTCAATCACTTACATTCCTCACATAACTCATATTATACCCAACAACAACCTACTTTATCATATGGTTAATGATAATGTAAGATTGTGTCATACAAAATAGTTATATAGAAATTCATGGTGATTTCAAGATCAAAGGGTTAAACTAATATTACTGTGATGAGAATTACTTATGACAATTATCTATGTAGTATTCTCATGATGGGTCAATCTAGTACTTTATTTCTTAAATAAGTACTTATGAGTTAACTTAATATCTCATATTCATGATTAGTAAAACATAATCATCAATCAACACCATACTAGTCATAATACATTGTTATGACTAGGGATAATTTGAATAGAACTCATATTTAATCTAAGAGTTTTACTATCAAGTTACATACTTGATGACCTTAGTAAGAATTGACTATTCAAGTAATTATTATAACATATAATGATAATGAAAAATGTCTCTTTATTAAATAAAATGATAAAGTCAAAACATGATCATATATGATTGACCCAGTGCATATCACTAACAGTTTTTACTTAGATCATGTACCTGGTGATCATTAGTAAGACTCTAAGTTTGGATTGGAATATACATCAGATAGTTTGCTGTGAGGACTCTTAAGTTTAGAAAGCTTCTTATTAGCTGAAACCTTGATTTCTATGATAAAGGATCTTTAAAGGAAATCGTGAATGGAAATAGGATGATGATAGTTAGGAGAGTTTATACAGAGAGAAGAGTAACATAAGAGGTTTTTTTTGGCTGATGATGAGGAAACAAGACCTTCATCGGAATCTTTATTGAAAACTAGATGGAAGCAATCCTCACGGAGAAGAGCTATAAAGAGCTATAGAGAGCTATATATATATATATATATATATATATATATATATATATATATATATATATATATCTTGATAGGGAGAGACACCAAGAATATAATATTGAATCACTAAGAAATACATTTGTTAATATTAGTGATGAACATGTTTGACCTTAAAATTTTATATATTTTTACATCCAATGCAAATTTAATGATTGAAAAGGTAGGGGATAGAACTTTAATCATTCAGATTTTTTGTCAAAACACGATACTATTGCACTAACTAAAGGGTGACTAAAAAAATTACTTGCAATGATAATTAATGAAACTCCCAACACTTCAAACTGTAAAATTGTAAAACAACCTTCTTCTCTCTTTTGGAATTTTTTCTTTTGCTTTGGGTATTGTTTTTCCATCACTTTCTCTTGGATGTAGGGATCAATTTCTAGCCATTTTTTATCAGAAATTGATCATGTGTCTTTCTTTTTTGTGTATATTAGGTTCTTTTATTATAATAAATGGTAGTTTTTCTAGAACTAGGGTTGAATCCCTCTTTTGTTATCTTTTTGTGAGAATTTTGCTCTCCTTCCATAGGAGTTTTATGGGTTTACAAGGAAGAGATCATCTTTCTGCTCATTTTCACGGAGAAGAAGACAACTTTTTTATTGAGAAAATTTTTATTTGGTTACCCATTATGAGTTTTGTTGTCAATTTGCAAAATGGGTTTTGCCACGCCTATTTTTTTGCTGAGGATGTCGGAGTATTGGTTTGGTTTACCATCCGAAGTTCAAGTTTTTCCAAATTTGGCTCTTTCTTTTGTCAAATTACGTATCCTCTTAATGTGACATCATTGTACCAATGTGATTGTGGCTTTATTTTATGTTTTGTTGTTGTTTTCTTCTTCTTTTCTTCGTTGATATATCTTGTAAGAGTAAGATTTTTTGGTAGAATTTGTATTTGTTGTAAAAATTTTACTCTCTTCCTTATATATTATCCTCTTTAATGATAATTTCTAGTTGCTATAATAATAATAATAATAATAATAATAATAATAATAATAATAATGTAACTCCCAACAAATTTTGTTTGACCATCACAATTTCTTTTTTGTCAATATGGACAGAGATCAAGTAAGAGAAAGTGAAAAGAACTAGAAATTTAAACTCTTTTCTCTATATCTAATTATCTACACCTTTTATCACTTATAATACTCGCAAGTGACACATCACAACTTGTTTTTATACACTTTACTAGCAAATTGTACTCCTCAACTAAAAACTGAAATCATTAATGCCAAAAACAGAAAAATTGATTATATGTTTTCATCCAAACTCGTTGTCTCTGTTTGTACAACACTACACCATTTCTTATAATCTACTCCATAGAAAAAATACAACTAATTATATGCAAACTTAAAGAAGGTGGGTGCAATGAGTAACAATTGCTATAGATATAGCTTGCAGAAACAATCAAACTTTTCTAATGGATTAACAATTATGAACCCATGTACATATATAAATTGTGTGTGTATATATATATATATATATGGTGATTATTTTACAATAATTTTTATATTATTTTGAGAACTAATAAATAACATTTATATATACACTAATCAGGATTACTCGATTTAAAACTTGGCATCATTCACAAGTGCAAATCATACTCAGGCAAATGATTTAGCTAGTCATAAACCCTATACACATATATATTAAGCAATAATCTTGCATGCTCATTTTTATATAATTTTCTTATTAGACCAATTTAACTAATAAGGTGTCTGTCTTAATTTATTAATACAATGCACGTTTCATGTTGGCGTCTGTTGATCAGCAACAAAGGGAAATAAGAACCTTTCATTTTCAGGAATAATAATCAAGAAAGAATAGATGGTTTACTTGCCGGAAAGAGAAAGAAACATAAAGAAAAAAAATTAGAAAAAAAATCAACAATTATTAGTATTTTTATTAATAAAAATTAAATAACTTAAATATCGATAAATTATATGATTAATTTTTTATTAAATTAAATAAAAATTAATTTTATAAATTAAGAATACTAAAATATCAACATTTCATCATATATATACATATATAAGAATTAACTACTAGACCACCGAATGACACATTAATTATCATTTTTTGTTCCAAGTTCTATGCACTAAGCAAACAAAATAAAGCTAGCTATTGGTTACATGCATTCACTCGATCCTCAACCATTCATGATTATCAACACCAAATCTCAATCCCTATATATATATATATATATATATATATATATATATATATATATATATATATATATATATATAGGTGAAATTTTGTTAGAATTTAAATAATGGATTTCTTGTGATATAAGGCATCCAAGGATATTTTAATTGATTATTTCATCACAAAATTTAAGATTTTTTTTAGAGAACATTATCTCTCAAATATTGCTTTAAATTTCAAGATTAAAAGACCACATGAAACCATAATAATTTTTTAAAACCAAAGTTAATAGAATTATTAATAATGCAAATCTCACCTTATTAAAAGAGTACTCCTCAATATTTGGTTGGTATAGTTGATGGGTATCCATGCTCATTTCTTTATTATATGGATGAAAATAAATCCATTAGGTAATATGCATAATTAATACATTATATTATAAATAGATTGAGGTTAAACTAAAATAATAATAATAATAATAATAAATAAAAATAGAGAACTGTAGACCACGCGGTTTCCTAAAATTTTAGTAATAATTATGGTTCAAATTTAAATCACAATATTGTTTGGACCATAGATGCAATTATTGTTAGGCATAGAAGAAAAGGTAATTTAATTAATATAAAAATTCAATGTGTGGAGTACACTTAATATATTTTTTTGGTAAAAAGCACACTTAATATTTTATACATTTTCTATTTGATAACCCATCAAAATAAGAATAATTAGAGAAAATTATCAATTTGTCTAGCTTGGATGGTTAAAGTGAAATTTCATGGGTTCAAGTTCTAGCGACTCAACATTAAAGCATTTATCTTTAATTATCACCTAAGCAATTTTAACACTCTTTATTTATATATATATATATATATATATATATATATATATATATATATATATATATATATATATATATATATAATTTTCAGTTGTAATTCTCTGTTGTTCAGAAAAACAAATTAGAGAAAATGTTATTAAATAAAAAAAAAAGACCCTTATTTTAGATGAAAAGGTTGTGATAAGGGGGGAAAAGAATAATAGTAAAAGTGATTGAAAGGGGAATTTAGTGATTGAAAGGGGAATTTTGTGTTTTGAAGTATCCAAAAAGATAATAAAAGTACATAAAAGTGGAGGAAAAAGAGAATGCAAATCTTGCAAGGGAGAGCTTAATTAATTAAAGAACCATCATCACATTAATAATCATGGTAATTGTGATGTCTCGATATTTTAATTTATTAAAAATTATTTTAGAATATATAATATTAAAAATATTTTAAATTTTTATATATTATAATTATTTATGTGTAATTTAATTTTAATACGTATATAATTATTTATTTATTTATTTATTAATATTATTACCATTATTGTTATGAATAATATTTATTTATTTTATTTTAAATATTTTATTACGCAGAGGAATACATTGGGAGTTATTATTATTTAAAAATATTGTTGTTGTTGTTGTTGTTATTATTATTATTATTATTATATTTGTTATTGTTATGATTATTATTATTATTAGTATTATTATTTTATATATGTGTATTAGTGTGTTGTTATATATATATGTGTGTAATGACCCTATATTTTAAATAATATAAAATTATTTTGAGATATGCAGTGTTAATAAAATTTTAAATTTTATTTATATATCATTGTTATTATTTGTGAATATTATTTATTTATTGTATTATAAGAGTTTTTTTTACGTAAAATAATTTATTTAGGAGTTCTATTATTTATATATATTAAAGTTATTATCATTACTATAATTTTAAATAGTATTATTATTATTATTATTATGCATTATTATTTGTGAATATTATTTATTTATTTTATTATAAGAGTTTTGTTTACGTAAAATAATTTATTTAGAAGTTCTATTATTTATATATATTAAAGTTATTATCATTATTATGATTTTAAATAGTATTATTATTATTATTATTATTATTATTATTATTATTATTATTATTATTATTTCATTGTTATTGTCATTATTATTACGCGTTATTATTTGTGAATATTATTTATTTATTTTATTCTAAGAGTTTTGTTTACGTAAAATAATTTATTTAGAAGCTCTATTGTTTATATATATTAAAGTTATTATCATTACTATGATTTTAAATAGTATTATTATTATTATTTCATTGTTATTGTCATTATTATTATTATTATTATTATTATTATTATTATTATTATTATTATTATTATTATTATTATTATTATTATTATTTTGAAATCATATCATAAATACCAATAATGTGAAAAGTCATCATGCTTTCGGTCTAGTAATGACCTCATATTATTGTCATACATCATTATAGCATAAATAATCACTACAAGCATGATCATCCTACCATTCATTGAACAAATTGTGTGGATGGTCATGTTATTCTTGTAGATCTATCATATTAGATTTACTTTTCCGCATCTTTTCCTTTTCATATGTATTTTATCAGGAAAGTGATGTAATAAATAAATTTTCAACTTTATTATCATATACTATCTAATGTACTGTGTGAATGCTATATAAATTGTCATTACCAAAACTAGGGTGTTGCGGTAGCTATACATCGAATATCATATAATGAGAAATAGTTAAAAAGTATATGTGATCTCCTGAACTCGAAAATCTCTATTGGGGACAATACTAGCTAAGTGACCCAATATTGTCCCTTTCTTTTCCTGATTTTCTAAAAATTGGGTGGCGACTCCACAACATCAAAAGCGTCTCATCCCCTTGAGACCAATCAATTGCCCCTATTCGGTAAAGTTGTCATGTCCCTTGGAAACGGAAAGACCTACTACACTGTAACAAAAAAACCACGGCTATTACCAAGTAACGAGCGTATACATAAAATGGTCACTCATAGTGGTGACTCCACTAGGGACTTCTAAGTAAGAGGGATCAACTAAAAAATGACTATTTCTCATTATGCAATACTCAACCGTATAAAGCCCCTCACCACTGCATTTGCACTACACATCACACACGCACCACTTATCCCTAAAAGTCTCGATAATACTAAATCACATTGCCACTATGATTCCACTTGAGTCACGGGGCGACGAAGATATGGTATTATCACCTTTAGTCTTTACTCGTGCATTCCCCAAACTCATTTCACTAGAGTCTGTAACCTAAGTCCTTAAGGGGGTGACCGAGTTATCAAAAGAATGCTAGACTCACTGACCGAAGTCCGTAACCCTAGTCATATGGGGGCATTCTCACTAAAGGAACCCTGTCATGACCCAAAACAGGGGCCATGACCGGCGCTAGGGAATGGGAATTCTTTCGAATCCGGAACCCGTAGCAAGCCTAAAAATAAAATAAAGCATGCCATAACAACAATAATCATATAATAAATGCAGCGGAAAATAAAAATCATAATATCATCCATACCAACTGGATATAAATAAAAATCTCATCCCATACATAAAATCTCTTTAATACAATCCAGTTTTAACATAATATATCTCCTTAAAATAAAGTACATAAAATCCAATACTTTAATTTACAACTACTGCAGTGTCTAGATAAAATAAATAAGACTCAAGTAGACAATTTACATAAAGAAGCCGAGGCGAAAGAAATCCGGCGTATCGACCTGCTACTGAGGTCTGAGGAAGTTGACTCTCCTGAAAAATAGTCAACGGAGGGGAGTCAGACCTCACTGAGTGAATTACTATAGTATATATACATACACACTAAGTGATAATGCATACAGTCAACAGTATATATATATCTAATATATATACAGGCAAATACACACAAATGCAGAAAAATCAATTTTTATATATTTTACTGAAAAATTCCAATTTATGAAGGATCACATAGAACCCTAGAATATCGCAACCTCAGAAAATAGTGTTAAACAACACTCTGGCCATACAGGCTCACTTATACCAAATATATCCACTTAATCCATATGGACAGTAGACTGGCCCCGAGACACTAAGTCAACCGAGCTCCAGCAGTCTGACTGCCAGTGTGATTGGCCCCGAGACACTTGGTCAACCGAGCTCCAGCAATCACACCCAAAACCACATCTCACATATCAAATGATCATAATCAAATCAATATCCACAAATAGTTAGTATATAGCCTAAAACTATAGGCGTACCGGTACGTACTCGGTCCTAGTGCTGCCCACTAGGTAGCACGTTCTATTGATATCCTTCATTAATAAATAATAAACATTCATTCACAAATACATGATGCATGAATTTAAATAAATCAACAATATAAACCATATATATACTGGAAATATACCAAATATAAACCAGGTATATTTTGAGTATATATATGTCAAATAAATCCAATCAAATCATGAATTAAACTAAAAATATATTTAAAAATATTTTAAATATATTTTATTAACAAAACATGTATATAATTTATTATATACCAAATATATACCAAAAATATACTTGAATATAAATCACATTATTTATGTATATTTAGTCAAAATAAAACATGCATTTTCTAAATCATGCATCCTAAGCATATATATATAATATAGTAACTCACCTAATGCGCTCCACGAGACAGGTCCGACGGGCCTGATCCACTAGCCCTCGGTCTCGGCGCAACTAAATAAGCAATAAATAACCGACATTAGAATAAACCTAACAGAAATCCTAGAATTCAATCTAGAGTATTAAACACAGAATCGAAAATTAGGGTTCGACTGGATATCACGTTTTACGAGAATTCTACCGAAAATCCGACAGAACCTCCCCTGTAAAACGGACATCTCTCTACTCAAAAGAGTAGAGCCGACCCTGCAAAGAAAATACACTTCGAAAAACGAGCTCAACACAATCAAAATCCCACGGTCGGACTCTAAACTACAGTCCACCGATCGGGGTCCACAAACACAGAATAATTCCAGATATAACAAAAATATCTTTAAATCACAGAAATACATTTCATACGTAGAAATTACATAATTAACCTTGAAACACTGTAAAAGTCGATTAAAACTCATTTTATTAGAAAAACCGTATATTATATATATAATTGAAAATAATTCACGAAAAATAGTTTTAATTAGTTAAAAATACCAAATAATTTGTAGAAATCATTTTTATACCTTAAATAACTATTAAAACCAATTAAATTACATTTTTAGACAATTTAGGGTAAAATTACCAAAATACCCCTATATATATAAATATACTTAAATTACTTCAAAAATTCACCAAAAATCATACAATTATCCAAAATTAATTTTCTCAACATATTTATCAATAATATTAATAATTAAACCCAATTAACCAATTAAATTCAAATAAAAACACAATTAACCTAATTTTCCAAAATCACCTAAACTTCAATAATTAAAAATAAATACTTAGAAATTCATAAAAATTCCAAATAAATTCCTATAATTCATTTCAACACCCAATTTAACCATAAACTCCAATTTCATAATTTAAATAATTAATTTCCGAAAATTAGAAAATAATATTAAAATATTCAAAAATACCCAAAAATCCAAACAATCTCCAAAAATTCTACAAAAATTCATACATGTAGATTAAGCTACTAGGAACAACATTTGTGAAGGAAGTTTCCATGAATCATCCAATTCAAAGCTCAAAAAAATCGAAAACCCTAATAGGCCGAAATTTACAAATCGAAACCTAAGCAATTCTAGACCATTTTAGCTCAAACCAAAGCTAGAATCACACTCACCGGAGCTCAAGGAGAAGAAAGAGACCGGCGGTGTCGAAAATGGTGGCCGGAATCGGTGTGATCGACGGTGAGTTGATTTTCGGCTTCTCCGGCCAAAATCACTCTCCCGACGCCGGAAACGGCCTCCACAGGCGGCGAAACTGGTCGGGGAAGATGGTGGCACACCAGACGGCACACCCACGGTGAAGGAACGGCACGGCAGGCGGCGGAATGGCGATGGGGAACGATCGGAGAAGAAGAAGAAGAAGAAAAACTGTCGGGGGCAAAATGGTAATTTTACAAACTTTTTTTGATTTTTGATGTATATATGTATATATATATATATATATTATACTATATATTAAAATAATATTAAATTACACACATCAAATATACACCACACACATTAAAATATTAATATTTTAATAATTTATACCAAATAAAATTAATTAAATAACAATTAAAACAATTAAATACTTAATAAAATATTAGGGAATTAATAAACCCTAATTAAATAAATATACACACACAGACTTTATTTAATAATTTAAAAATATGTATGAGTTCATGCAAGTCCGTAAATACCTTTAAAATAATTAATAATACATTGTTTACGTGAAAATTTCCCCGAAAATGCAAATCCCGGGAAAATTTTACGTAAAACACTGTAAATAATATACCGTAATTAAAATAGGTTTAAAATACATATCAACTCATAAAAATATCATAATATATATACAAAAATTATTAACACTGCATATCCCTGTACAGTGTAAAAATATTTTAAAAACACGGGATATTACAAACCCTTAGCCTTTCACCATGACTCAACTCATATAGATAAGCTAGTAGCAATATCCATTAGGATTCCACCAAGCTATGCATGCTATCCTTGTCCTAACATTGTCCATTTGGTTGAATATTCATAAATGACATAACCCTCATAGTGTCTATCATCGAATGACGTCGTAATGTTAGTTTTTATATAAAATTTATGCTCAGGACTGCGTGATTCTTATATACTTTGTATGAGCCCGAAGCATCAGGAATGATGAGAATCATGTACCTCAGCTTGAATAGTTTATTTGAATTAACAAACAAAAATAGCCCTTGATGATGGAACCTACAAGATGTCGTCCATTTATCCTTATTAGATCAAATGAATGGGTTAGAAGCCTAACTAGATTGTGTATCTTTATGTCGATAAAATCAAATTGTAAACTATCAAATGATACTTTCATGACTCTCGATAAGCATATTAAATATCAATGTGGGCAAGAACTCAAACTCCCTTTTATTGACCTTGGTCCTATGCATACGGGTGCGTACGGGCTTTGGACATTATTTGAAACTTGATAATTAACCCTCACATCGACATCATATGATTACCTTAAGCACATTTTAGTATTGTTCCTCAGTTTACCTTTGGTTCTAACCAACATAAATTGAAACAGCCTAGTTCTGAGAGCATAACCATGGTCCCCTGATGACTATAGGTTTAAAACCCACCTAAGAAAGTGACTAAATAACCTCATGGAGAAATAAGGTTGGAAGCGAGAGCTTGCTTGTGATTAATTTATTCACTATGTAGGAAAACTAACCAGCTTTAATAATGCATACATCATATACATATAAATAGCATGTACTAACCACTATTTCTTGACAGGGATAATCATTTTTCCATTATAGGATTTTTACATCCACTCCATGCATACATGCTCACCCTTTTTTTTGTAGGCACACATTATGCGTCATTCATTTAGTTAACCTTAATAAATATAAAGGAATACTACATTCAAACATGAGCAATCACGAAGCTGAGTCTTCTCACTGAAGTAATGGAATGTTGAAAACCAAGATCCAAAAACTGCTTGATGATGGCATCATGGTCAAAAACCCCCAAGCCCAAACCAGCATCACTAGACATTTCCTCCATAACCTTGACAAGGTCGACTAGAAAAGCTTACAACCATACAAAATGCTATGCATTAAGATGTTCTAGCATATATACCTCAATCGTGAACTCTTGAATGCTGCTATATCATTCTGGGACCCTTAGGAGCACATGTTCTGGTTCAACACCATAGAATTATGCCTGCTATATAAAGAATTCAGTGCCATAACAGGGTGAATCCCCACCATAATCGAAGAGGTAATTTTTACTAACCAAGACATCAAATACCTCAGGCTTGGGGGCGCTTTCCTTGACCTAAGCTCATAAAATCTTGATGAACTAGTCACCAAGCGCAAATAACTGATTCCTATGCAACTCCTAGCTACCTGCACTACCAAAAAGACTGGTACTCTGATTTGGGCGTGTCTCCTCACATGTTACCTCTTTATACAATACTTCATTATCTCGAATGATGGGCTAGGAGATTATAGGATACTCCAGGTCATTAAAGGAATAAAATACGGAATGACTCACTTCCTACTAGTCCTAGTATAAACCATTCAAGGTTTAGATAACCTTAAAAAAGGGAAAAGTCCAAACTTCACTGGAAGTTCTCTGTTGCTTTAAATATGATTGCAAGAAAAGTTGAGTCTACTCAACAAACCTACAGGGAACTGGATGACATACCAATCCAGGAATCACCTAGAAAGACACATCAAGGACATTCATAGACGCTTAACTTATATCTTAGCCCAAGAATGGTTCGAATGCATGAAAGAAACACTAGAATACCAAATAAGATGGTTGTGCCCATGGTGGAAACTAGGGCATGTGACTCCCTGCGCATATGTCAACTGCATACCAATCTCAAGATTTAGGTTGTGCACTTACTACTACCCAGCATTGGTGAAAAGATAGTTTGGCGAGAAGCAACACATACCTTTTGAGCTTGCAGATTTCTCTAGTGACATGATACAATAAAGGTTTATGGATTACATCAGAGCAACATGGAGGAGGAGAATCATCCACCAAATTACCACTAATATTAGAGATAGTGTTACAATTGAAGCATACAAGCAGTGGATGATCCAAAGACAGAAACATCTCTTAAGTCATTTATCCAGAGAAAGTTTGCTTCTTTATGTTTCTTTTTTCTTTGTTTGAAAATGATGATGTAATAAACTCTAAAGTTAATGTAATGAAATCTAATTTTGCTTACTTGTTTGATGTCTTTCCTAATGGTAGTGTGCATTGCATTAATCAAAACATTAGCATATTTGACATTCATTACATATGCATTGAATCATTTAACATTGGCATAGAATCTGAACCACGCAGTTTGCATATTTTGAAAGATGTTACCCCTGAAGAGAGGAGAGAAATTGAAAAAATATTAGTAAAATATTCAAAATTATTTTCATAGACATACAATGATATGCCCGGTGTTGATAGAGACATTTACCAAGGAAGGGTGCAAATCAGTAAAGCAGAAACTGAGAAGACTCATACAAAAATGGGCCCAACTAGTGAAAAAGGACATCGAGCAACAGATTAAGGCAAAATTCCTGGAGGTAGTAGACTATCCAAAATGGTTAGCAAATATGGTGCCAGCACCAAAGAAAGACAGAAGGGTTAGGATCTGCATTAACTACAGAGATCTGAACAAGGCCTGCCCGAAGGATGATTACCCACTACCTCATATAGACATACTGGTTGACAATGCCACTATATGTGCAATGTACTCCTTTATGGATGGATTCTCTAGCTATAATAAGATCCTAATGGTCATAATCAACAAAGCAAAGACAGCTTTCATAACAGAATGAGGTACTTACTGCTACATAGTAATGCCTTTTGGACTAAAGAATGCAAGGGCAACCTACCAGAGAATGGTGATTGCAATGTTCCATGACATGATACACAAAGAAGTGGAAGTATACATCGACGATGTGATGGTCAAATCAAGAACTAGGGAAAAACACCCCTCTGATCTTGAAAAGTTCCTTAAAAGGGTTGAAAAGTACAGTCACATGCTAAATCTAAAGAAATGCATATTTGGGGTTACTTCAGGAAAGATGTTGGGGTATGTTGTCAGTCAGAACAGGATTAAAATGGATCTAAACAAAGCAAAAGCCATCAGAGAGATACCAGTACCAAAAATAGAGAAAGAAATTATAGGGTTTCTAGGGAAATTGCAGTTCATCAGCATATTTATCGCTACGTTAACAGTAGTGTGAACTGATATTCAAGTACTAAAAAAGATCAGTCGGTTAATTAGAACGAATAATGTCAACTAGCATTTAATAGGATTAGAAGCTACCATCGATTCTAAGACCACCTAAACCATGAATTCCTTTAACCTTGTATTTGGCCATCAAAGGGAATGAAATCAGTGCAATGTTAGCCTAAGAGGGAGAAATAAAAATAGAACACTTAGTCTACTACTTGAGCAAGAAGATGCTGCCATATGAAGAGAAGTACAACCAAGTCAAATAGATATGCCTAGCAATCGTATGG
This sequence comes from Mallotus nudiflorus, assembly GCA_947683625.1. Taxonomy (NCBI): domain Eukaryota; kingdom Viridiplantae; phylum Streptophyta; class Magnoliopsida; order Malpighiales; family Euphorbiaceae; genus Mallotus; species Mallotus nudiflorus. The sequence continues at coordinate 807,989 of CANTUR010000481.1, forward strand.
GTAATGAAAAAACTCAGACACTACTTTCAATCCTACAGAATTCAGGCCGTGTCTAAAATGGACTTAATGAAGTACCTCTACAAAGCTCCCTCTCTAGTGGGGAAACTTGCCAAATGGCTTGTGCTGCTAACAAAATTCAATGTGCAGTATCTGACCAAGAAGGTAGTAAAAAGGAGAGTAGTGGTCAAAATTCTAGCCCTCAACCCCATTCCAGATTGAGAAGAAATCTAGTTGGACTTCCCAAACAACCTTAGGTCAGCCATTGAGATCTAAGGATTCCATACTAGTAAACAGTCATGCTATGAAAGAGTGGGAACTGAAAGAACAACACTTAAAACCTTATCTGGACCACTTGAGGTTACTCACCATGTCCTTTCAAAAATGTAGATTCATTCATCTCCCCAAGAATCATAATCAGATGGCAGATGCACTTGCTTCCCTAGCATCAATGTAGGAGGGGCCATCCAAAATGCCTATGAAGCCTCTAATTCTACTCAAATTAGGACAACCTTGTCATAAAAATTATAGAATAGCGAAGACAGAAGTAGCTGAAAAGCCTTGGTCCTATGACATCCAGAGATATCTGAAGGAATGAGCCTATCCTGATCAAGTAGATAAAAGAGACAAAATAATCATTTGACGATTAATATCAAAATTCATATCACACTAGGGTGTGTTATACAGGAGAACCTCATATGGTTTTCAACTTTGATCTATAGATGAAACTGAAGCTGCAAGGGTAGTTGAAGAAGTACATAAGGGTGTTTGTAGGCCACACATGAATTGAGCAATCCTGGTTAAGAAGCTAATCAGATAAGGGCTCTTCTGGATTATGATAATGGAAGATTACATCAAATTTATAAGAAAATGCTATAAGTGTCAAATCCATAGGAATGTCAATCACCTTGCCCTAACATAACTACACTACATCTCCTCTCTATGGCCCTTCTTAGCATAGAGACTAGACATAATTGGGCAAAATCCACCCGACAACCTCAAACGAATACAAATTCATCCTAGTGGCAGTGGACTACTTTACAAAATGGGTTAAAGTATAATCATTCACAAGGATAGGAGCTAAGCAGGTGGCTAAGTTCATTAAAAAAAAAAACCTATTTTGTCGATATGGGATCCCCCTTCATATCATCTTTGACAACGGTGTCTAATTCTAAAGAGAAGTTAGAGAGCTACTGAGGAGTTATAAGGTGGAACATCATAAATCTTCTCCTTACCAACCACAAACTAATGGGGCCATCGAAGCGGCAAACAAGAGCATAAAAAAGATTTTGTCAAAGATGACTCAAACTTACCGAGACTGGGCAAATAGATTGCTACATGCCTTATGAGGGTATCGAAAAATAGCCAGAACTTCAATAGGAGAAACTCTTTTCTCACTAGTGTATGGATTAGAACCAGTTCTTCTAATCAAAATAGAAATCAAGTCTCTTTGGGTAGCAATTGAATCTGAATTGCCAGAAGTACAGTGGACTCAATAGAGGCACAATAATCTCACTCTCTTAGACAGTTAAAGGCTCCAGGCTCTTTACCATACACAGTTGTATCAGGCTCGACTAGCCAAGACCTTCAACAGAAGAGTAAAACACAAAGCAGAAGACTGGGTGCTAAAGCAAACAAGATAGAATGTTCTAGACCCTAGAGAGAAATTTAAACCGAATTGGGAAGGCCCGTACCTGGTCAAACATGTCATATTAAAAGGAGCAGTCAAGTTGATGGACTCTAAAGGCAACAAATTCTCTGAACCTATCAATATAGACCGCCTGAAGAAGTACTATATCTAAGGCAAAAAAAAATCATCCCATTGAGTTGAAAACCTAAAAACAGCATCTCAGGCACAAGTTAGGGACTTCCCACTAAGTTGAAAACCTAAAAATGGTAGCTCAAGAAAAAATTAGGGAAAGAGAGAAAATACTTAGCTAGAAAACTTGAGAAGGCTAGTTAAGGACAAGGGTAACCTCAAATTCGAAACTTGTACGAATGCACCTGTGCTTTTCTTAAATGATTATAGTGAAATGAGAATGATTGCCAATTTATGCAAAATGTCTTTGAAAAGTGCAACACATTTTATCATGATGGATTGCATCAAGTATGCTTTACATTTTCCTTATTGATATGACAATGGTTCTTACCATCCTCTCTGAGCTCTCTCTTTAAGATCAGCCACTATCGTATAACACGAAAAAAAACCCATCTAGGTGTGAAAAGCTATGAAAGGAGACACCCTAGGTAAAAAAGGAAAGTAAAAGAAAACCCAGCTAAGTGTGAAAAGCTCCAAAAGGAGACGCTTTAGGCAAAAAAGGAAAAAAAGGCAAACGATAGTAATGGCAAACATCATCATCAATGATACATAGCAGGAAGCATATACATTCATCATCATACAAGCATCATACAACATGCAGGACAAATACCCAAATGCAACACCCAGAGTCCATAACCTGGGGGAAATAATACAATAAAGCAAACCATAGACCAAAAGTCCTATACCTAGTTCCTAAAATAACTACATCGACCATGGCTGCCATCAAAAGCAAGCACTGATCCTGCTTAAGGATCCCCCTCATCTAATCCTGACTCATCATTGTTCACCGTAAAGGATGCTAGCTGTGACTCTAGCTCATTAATACGGTCACGATAAGCTGCACTCTCTAGCTCTCATTTGCAACTAGCAAGATGGTGCTCAACATGCATTGCATATTGCATATCATACACTTATACATAAAATATGTGCATAGAATAAATAGGCACAATAGAGAAGGCATACCCTCTGAGTGGTAGCAAACTCCAAAAAGCACTGTTGTGCACTCCTTGCAGCAGTATACCAGTGCTGGCCAGAGGAGACAGGAATCTACAAAAGTAAGCAAAAATCAACCACCACTTACTAAATAAATAAAACATAAACAAGAATAAGAGAAGAACATGAATATGGGTAGTATCAGCATGAGCAACATTTGATTGAGGAAAGCCAGGTCTAGGAAAATTGAAGCTCACTGCTCTACCAAGGATATCCATCCCAAGCAAAGACAAATATGGCTGAATTATCAAATCCCCAAGGATAGTGCTACTATCAGCCATACCACTGGCATGAGCAGTCACCTTAGTGCGAAGCATGCCCTCATCCTACTTAAAGTGAGAACTAGATCTCCTTCGATGTCACTGTAAATAATTTCTCATAACTTATGTCAATTATGGTTTATTACTAATAAAGTTTGCTATATGCTTGCACCAAAATAGGAATAAAAGCTTACCAGATTAGAAGAAGCAACTTTTGATGGCCAGCGTGATGGTCTAACCCTCAAACCCAAGGGACGAGATGCATTTACTTGAGAAGGTTAAGGTGAAGGAAAGGTCCCACTAGCTATGACATCAATCAGCTGAGGGATCAATACATCGGTATAAAAGCAAACCCTCACTCTCCAAGAGGGTCTCAGAGGGGAATCCTATCATAATAGCTACAAGATCATCATTGTAAAGCTCATGGCCCTAGAACATGTCCCTAGGGAGAGGGACAAGAACTCTCCTCATATATAAGCCATCCTACCAATAATGGACTCGCTCACCCAAATACCACACCTTATCGATGAGGCTAAAGAACAACACTCGTCTCTCTGTCAGCTGCCATGCAACCACCATCTCTGCCATCCAGTGAGATCTCGCCACCCACCAGTGAAGAAATATTTGCTCAAAGGGTGATAATAAACAAATGATCCCTAAGAAAGGAACAACCAACACAATAGAAATCAGACATACTTGATCAGGGGACAGCCTCCTCATGTGGTCCTAGTCTACCATGCAATCCTTAATCAAATCTATAGTCTTTCGGATCCAATGAGAATAATAAAGGAAGCCATCCTCTTAGAAATGCTCGATAGATGGACGAGGAAGAATCCCAAACTCATATGCCTAGATCTGTCAAAATTAAAGGGTCGGGAATAATAAACTAAAAATAAGAGAATAGACAACAGAATTCCTACTCACGTCCAGCATGAATAAGCATCTACAGATCCTCGAACCACCTCGGCATGTTGCGTCAAGTCCATAATACATATGAGCAATGGCAATAGTGCTCCAGCAATAGCTTGGTAAACCATCCAGATCTTTCAAAAGGGACAGCAACCACAAATCACCCATACCAAAAGGGTTCAGGAAGATAACAACACTCAATAAATAAAATAAAAAATAGCGAGCTAGCTGCTCTATTGAAAAAAGGCCATCATCATACAAAGCTTGCACAGAAGAAATAAACTTCATGTATCGAGTGAAATATGGACAACCAGACTTTGTAGGAGTGACTACCCCGAGCAAATCCCTCATGAGACACCTCCTTGCCACAGTAGTGGAACACTCCTCATCACTAAAAGGAATGGACTCTCTAGAAAAGCTCAAGCCCGTGATGGCGGTAAAGTCTAAGGGGGTAATAGTCATCTCCTTGACAGGCAGATGGAAAGTATGCATCGAGTCCATCCACCACTCTATCAATGCATACATAATAATCTAACTTGACACATACGAGTCATAAGACAGTGCAACAATCACTCCATTAAAGCCCTTCCCAGCAACCATCTACTTCACGCACATCGGGAGACCCTGATAGTACATGTTGACCCTGTTGAAACTACTAGGCAATACAGTGACATACCTATGGGGCTATAAACAATAAGTACACTATTAAAAATTTGCACAACTACTAAATACTAACACATCTCTCTCTATCACTTAACATGATCAAAATAATAATAATGGTCGAAAAGGAAAGCATCGTGGTAGGTAGACAATCACAAAGAGAAAGTAAAGCAAGAGCCACCAGGCACCAATATTTGCAATAAAGTTAGACGGACAATTACAGCAAGAGCTACAGCTATGACAACCTTATACAATAAAATAGTCGATGAATAAGCCTCAGAAAATAAGGGTAAAGAGGGACCTACCTCATGACAATGATGCACCCATGCGTGGGTCTCTAAGCTATGAACAATAGGGATCGTGTAAGCACCCAATTTCGGGATGCAATTATGTCGAATTACGATGTAAGCCCCTATAATGAAATTCATTCAAAAATTGAACTTGGTTGTCAATTTTCTGGGCTTTAGGGACTAAATTGCAACATTTTTAGGATTTAATTGCAAATAAGTCAATTTTTCAAGGGTCTTTCGGTAATTAAAAGTTAAATAAATAAATTAGGATCATCATTGGTGTAATGCCGACCGGCATTAGGTAATGCCGATTGGCATTGCACAATGCCGATGCATAAAAGTCCTATTTTTTTTATTTTTCGCGTATTTTTATCTATTTTTTCAGTGTTTTGATTGGTTAAAAATTCAATTTTATTTTATTATTATCTGATAAGGTTTTTAAATGCATAAGTTTTTGAAATAAAAAACAGATGCTATCGTCAGATCAGATGAGATGAGTGTATTCCTCCGAAGGAGGAAGTTGGTACGCAAGCAGAGTCTGCATGCGTGCACGGGGGAACCTTTTTTTGGGGAAGATTTTTACTCACGGAGGAACTTTTCTGAAAAGGGAAAACTTTTTTGGGGAAGATTTTTACTCATAGAGGGACTGAGAGACACACAAAAAAAAAGACGAAAGAAAAAAAATAAAGAGATAGAAAGCAAAAAAAAAACCCCTAATTTTGGATACTGAAGTTTTCGAAAGCAATCAAATCCCAGTCCAGAATCAACAATACTTCAATTTCAACGGTGATAATCCAATCTGAGGGGCTCAAAAAGGGCATTTGCATAGCATCAGTGTTCTTTTTCTATTCTTTTTTTATTTCATTTCATTTCTATTATTTTCTTTTTGTGATTTTTTTCTTTTATTTTTGTTATTGTTTTGATTGTTTAATTTCACTACTAATCTAACTACTTTTATGTTTTTTTTTTATTTTTGATGTCTACATGTGGATTGAGGAGGATATTGCTTATGTTTTGACAAACAAAAGGTCCATGGAATGCCATGGAAGAACCTGTGTTGTCTTCTAGTAGATATTAGGATTTTAATTTTAATTTTGTATTTTGGTATCTTGTGTAGTTTTTTAATTCATATAATTATTTTAATTTTTGTACGTAGTTTGTAATAGCCCCATTAGTGGGAATAGTAAAAGATTTAATTTTCTGCATTTAAAATCAATTAGTAATTAGGTTCAATTGGGTAAAATCAATTAAAATCGATGATGGTCATAGCTAAATTTAGGATTTGCATGTAATTAATTTAAGGTTTCTAAAAAATCACTATAATGTTTGTTTGATCCATTTTTTGTGTTTTATTTATTTTGGGCTTATTTTTTATGTTTTTATCCTTTTGGGCCCCAAGCCCACGTTTAGGTCTAACCCACTTAATAAATAGGCTTAAAAATGGTTGAGGGCTTTGAATGATTAAAATCAACTTAGGCCCATTAGGTTAATTAGATTTTAGGCCCATTTAGTTAATTAAAACTTGTTTAGACTTAGCTAAGTTAAATTCATTTCTTTTAAAAATAAATAGACCTAGGCCTACATTTCATTTAAAATAAAACCAAGTTAGACTTAGGCCCACTAATTTAATTTTCCTTTAAAATTGAATAGACTTAAGCCAATATCTTAGACAGACTAAATAGATCTAGGCTCACTAATTAATAAAAATGTAGGCCTGCCTTTAAGTCCATTTCATTTGTAAATAAAATATGTAAATTTAGCTAACTTATAAAATAAAATTAACATAGTTTAGACATAGGGACATTGCCTTTTTTGATGCATTTTTACTTGTAATTTTATTAACTTGTTGCCTTTTGGGATAGATGGATGTTAATTAGGGTTTAATAAAATTGCATGTAATTAGAGGATAAAATAATCATTTATAAAATTATTCTAAATGAACACGAGACTAAGAGAAGTTAGTATTCCATATCCAAAATCTCCTAGTTGTGGTGCTAGCTTTCTTTTAGAGAATCGAGTACCACCTTGTTTATTTGTCCCAGTTATTACCCTGGGTGGCGACTCCTCATCTCCACGTCATGTCTTTATGACAGTGGTTAGTGTGTTCTCTAAGGCCCTGAGCCTAAACAGTATCACGGTTGCTAAAATCTTGAACGTGCGCTAAACCCCGCTATCTACATATCGAATCTCCCCAAGAAAGCCTAGATAGCTGAGAACTCTGAGCACCAGATGTACTAGTCCCTATAACGGACATCCCAGCTCTAATAGCCTATGCAAATTCACCCTCAAAATCAATATCAACATTAATAAAAATTTCCTTTAGACCCTCAGGAATGTCGGGGAACTCCATTTTATACAGAAGAAAATGGAATTACAGAAACAAAAACAGAGCAAATAGCGCTCGACACACAAAAAGGGTCAAGAAAAATAAAAAAACACTCAAAAAAGTCTGGATGAAGCCTCCCAAAACCTCTAAAATAGCTATTTAAATAAGCACAGAGGGGGAAAGTGCGTGATCACATGCCCCCCAAGCGCAATCACGTGCACTTCCCCTTTTCACATGCTCTTTTGTGATTTTACGCACACTTTGAGACTTTGCACACTCACTTTTATAGTCCTAAAATTCCATTTGAGCATACGATATACAGCAAACTCACATAAAAGTACACTGATGAGGACTCTATCTGTTTAAAGACACTAGGCGCGCACTGTTTTCTTCAAAAAACTTAAAATTTTACAAAAGAAGAAGAGCAAGGAAAATTCACTATCTAAATCATTAAAATAATATCCTTAATATGACATTATCACTGCATCATGACTGCATCACTACTACATCATCATTACTACCTCATTCATTATTTAGAAGCACTCACTCATTACTTAAAAGCACTTACTCATTGCTTAGAAACACTCTCACTGCTTAAGAGCACTCTCTTACTGCTTCACATTGCTTAGAAGCACCCACATTACTTAGAAGCATTCACATTGCTTAGAAGCACTTTCACAGTACTTAGAAGCATCTTCACATTATTTAAAAGCATTCATATCACTTAGAAGCACTCTCACATCACTTAGAAGCATTCACATTGCTTAAAAGTATTGTTCACCACATCTTCTCATTACTTAGAAGCATCCTTACATTGCTTAAAAGCATTCTCATCTTTATTTCACTTGACACCTAAAAAGGTTATAGTCGCATCTACATTTTGCTTAGTACCATCTTTATTTACGTGACACTTAAAAATGTTATAGTCACATCCATATTTTGTTTAGTAGCATCTTCATTAGTGTGACACCTAAGAAGGTTATAGTCGCATGATCATTTGCATGACACTTAAGAAGGTTATAGTTGCATGTTCATTCGTGTGACACCTACGAAGGTTATAGTCGCAGGTTCATTTTGTGTGACACCTAAAAAGGTTATAGTCATACGATTCATTCATGTGACACCTAAAAAAGGTTATAGTCACATCCGCATTTTGCTTAGTAGCATCTTCATTTGCGTGACACTTAACAAGGTTATAGTCGCATCTACATTTTGCTTAGTAGCATCTTCATTTGCGTGACACTTAACAAGGTTATAGTCGCATCTACATTTTGCTTAGTAGCATCTTCATTTGCATGAAACCTAATAAGGTTATAGTTGTATATGAACTCTACACTTTGCATTAATCATAGGCTTGCATATATCCCAAAATAGCACCATATGTGACAACCAAGTCACAGAACAACAACAACAAACAAAACATGACATCAACAGTTAAATCTTGACAAGACATTTAGAGACAACCCACAGGTAAGTACCTCTTTCTTTGCTAAAACATTTTGGCATCTTTGCATTTGCTTCACGTGTATTAACACTAGTGCTAGGTTGCTATGCAACACACATGAAATAGGGGGCAACTATCATACCTCATTTTTTACTATCCCCAAAAAGGTCCAATGATGAAATAAATCCTCGAGATGACTAGAATCTGCTCGTTCATAACACCTTTAAAGTGTGCAACCTTAAAACACCTAATTGACCCCACCAGTGTGCAAAATCGATCATTGAGCTATTAAGTTGTGCCTTGTCCTTACGAAATATGAATTATCGGAACAACGAGAGGTTTTATTTTAAAGAAACTCCTCTCGGAATACTCAGCTCATTGGCCTGGTGCATATTTCATTAGACCGGGACTTGACTTCATGAAAAAAAAATCAATTTTGACAAAACAGACTTCAAAAACATGTTTGGAAGCTCTAAAACCTTTAGAAGTGGTCCCGAAATGGTCCAACATAACTTGAGTATTAGCGTGTATCGCTCAGAAGTGCGCATAAACACCCCTAGGTGTTATGTGACAAAATCGAGGCTGAATTTAGCAAAACGGACTCCGAAAATGCATCTGAAAGGCCCAAAAACCCTAAGAAGCAACCTCGAAACAATGCGCGTAGAACTTAGGAAGAGCGCATAAAGCATCAAAGTGTGTATGAAAATGCACACATAAGCGCGTGGCCACGTACCAAGCACATGACCACGTGCACATTGTGCGTGGCCATATGCATTTGGCATGGCCACACATGTCACGACCCAAAACAGGGGCCATGACCGGCGCTAGGGAACGAGAATTCTTTCGAATCCGGAACCCGTAGCAAGCCTAAAAATAAAATAAATCATGCAATAATAACAATATATAATATTATATGCAGCGGAAATAAAAATCATAAATATCATAATAACATTTTCATCACTGGATTTAAATCAAATCTCATCATATATATATATAATCTTTCAGTACAAATCTAGTTTCAATATAACACATCTCTTTAAATAAAATACATGAAATCCAATACTTTAATTCACAACTACTGTAGTATCTAGATTATAAAATAAGACTCAAGTAAATGATTTACACAAAGAAGCCGGGGCGGAAGAAATCCGGCGTATCGACCTGCTACTAAGGTCTGAAGAAGTTGACTCTCCTGAAAAATAGTCAACGGAGGGGAGTCAGACCTCACTGAGTGAATTACTATAATATATATACATACACACTAAATGATAATGCATACAGTCAACAGTATATATATAATATGTATATATACATGCAATTTCACACAGATGCAATAAAATCATTTTATATATTTTCATAAAAAAATCATCTTTTATGAAGGATCACATAGAACCCTATGATATCGAAAACCTCAGATAGTGTTAGACAACACTCTAGCCATACAGGCTCACTTATTCCAAATATATCCACTTAATCCATTTGGACAGTAGACTGGCCCCGAGACACTAAGTCAACCGAGCTCCAGCAGTCTGACTGCCAGTGTGATTGGCCCCGAGACACTTGGTCAACCGAGCTCCAGCAATCACACCTCCAATCCATATCTCACATATCTCAATAATCACATTCAATCAATATCCACAAATAAGTTAGTAATATAGCCTAAATACTATAAGCGTACCGGTACGTACTCGGTCCTAGTGCTGCCCACTAGGTAGCACGTTCTATCGATATCCTTCATCATTAAATATAAAACATTCGTTCACAAAAATAAATGATGCATGAATGTAAATGAAATAACAATATAATCCATATATATACCAGAAATATACCAAAAGTAAACCAGATATATTTCGAGTATATATACATCAAATAAATCCAGTCAAATCATAAATTAAACTAAAAATATATTTAAAAATATTTTAAATATATTTTATTAACAAAACATGTATATAATTTATTATATACCAAAAATAAACCAAAAATATACTTAATATAAACTTAAGAAATAATCAAATTATTTATGCATATTTAATCAACATAAAACATGCATTTCTAAATCATGCATCCTAAGCATATATATATAGTATAGTAACTCACCTAGTGCGCTCCACGAGACGGGTCCGACGGGCCTGGTCCACTAGCCCTCGGTCTCGGCGCAACTAAAAAAATAAATAACGACAGACATTAGAATAAACCTAATAGAAATCCTAGAATTTGATCTAGAGTATTTATCACAGAATCAGAAATTAGGGTTCGACTGGATATCACGTTTTACGAGAATTCTACCAAAAATCCGGCAGAACCTCCCCTGTAAAACGAACATCTCTCTACTCAAAAGAGTAGAGCCGACCCTGCAAAGAAATACACTTCGAAATACAAGCTCAACACAAATCCATAACCCCTCGGTCGGACTCCAAACTACAATCTATCGACCGGGGTCCACAAACACAGAACAATTCAGAAATATCAAAAATACCCTTAAAACCTAAAAATACATTTTATAAGTAGAAATTACATAATTAACCTTAAAACACTGTAAAAACCGAATAAAACTCATTTTATTAGTAAAATCGTATATTATATATATAATTGAAAATAATTCCCAAAAAATAGTTTTAATTAGTTAAAAATACTAAATAATTTATAGAAATCATTTTTATACCTTAAATAACTATTAAAACTGATTAAATTACATTTTTAGACAATTTAGGGTAAAATTACCAAAATACCCCTATATATATAAATATACTAAAATTACTTCAAAAATTCACCAAAAATTATACAATTATCCAAAATTAATTTTCTCAACATATTTATCAATAATATCAATAATTAAACTCAATTAACCAATTAATTTCAAATAAAAACACATTTAACCTAATTTTCCAAAATTCCATAAACTTCAATAATTCAAAATAAATACTTAAAAATTCATAAAAATTCCAAATAAATTCCTATAATTCATTTAAACACCTAATTTAACCATAAACTCCAATTTCATAATTTAAATAATTAATTTCCGAAAATTAGAAAATAATATTAAAATATTCAAAAATACCCAAAAATCCAAAAAATCTCCAAAAATTCATACATGTAGATTAAGCTACTAGGATCAACATTTGTTAAGGGAGTTTCCATGAATCAACCAATTCGAAGCTCAAAAAAATCGAAAACCCTAATGTGACCGAATTAGAAAAATCGAAACCTAAGCAAATCTAAACCATTTTAGCTTAAACCAAAGCTAGAATCACACTCACCAGAGCTCAAGGAGAAGAAAGATACCGACGGTGTCGAAAACGGTCGCCAGAATTGGGAGAAATGGCAAAGGGAAGATTTCGGCCAAAAATGGAAAACAGGGGCTACCGGCGCTGGGGAAGGGAGCTGCTGGCGACGGGGGACAGCTGGGAAAGGCGGTGGAAAGCTGGGAGGCACACCGACGGTAGGTGACCGGAGTTGCAGACGGTGAGGGGTGGTGGTCGGGCGCACGGGAGAAGAAGAAGAAAAAGAAAAAAAAAAAGAAAAAAGAAAGGAAAGAAAAAGAAAAGAAAAAGAAAAGAAAAAGAAAAAAAAGAAAAAAAGAAAAAGAAAAAATAAAAAAATAAAAAAATAATTTTAATAATTTAATAATTCATAAAATAATTAAATAACAATAAATAAATAAACAAATAATAAAATATTAGGGTAATATATATTAAACCCTAATTAAATAAATATACACACACATAGGCTTTATTTAGTATTTTAAAAATACGTATGAGTTCATGCAAGTTCGAAAATACATTTAAAATAATTAATAATACATTGTTTACGTGAAAATTTCCCCGAAAATGCAAGTCCCGGGAAAATTTTACGTAAAACACTGTAAATAAGACACAGTAATTAAAATAGATTTTAAATACATATCAACTCATGAAAATATCATAATATATACACAAATTATTAACACTGTATATCCCGGTACAATGTAAAAATATTTTAAAAAAACACGGGATATTACAACACATAAAGATCCCTTTTTATGCGCGTGACCATGCCTACACCACCCCATTCTACACATTTTTTCCTATAAATAAACCCTTTTACACCCCATTTTGGAGGGGGAAGCAAATAGAAACACACTCACACTCAAAAATTAATTTGATCGAAGGCACGAGAAACCTTTTCCCATATAGTTTTTGTTGCGCTACAGCCTTTCCTTTAGGTTTTTAGATCCCTTTTTCCACCAAAACCAGCCTCATCTCTGTTAAAGCACGCTTCAAAGGTGTACAATCTAGCATCATTATATTGTCATTTTGAACCTCTTGATGAGGAAAACTTGATATTCTCACAAAGCTAAAGGTTCAAAGTTCACACTAGCTAAGTCGAGTCTAAGGACCACACAATTATTTTAGCACATTTATTTTATCGCATTATATTTTATTTTACTATTGCCAGCATTTAGGAATACTGTTGCGCTCGTGTGATGAGACTGGAAATCTTGCATGCTATATTAATAATATATGCTTCATTATGCTTATTTCATGTCATCATTCTACATCCTTTACTTTTAAAATCATGAAATTACATCGTAAATACCAATAATGTGAAAATTTCATATCCCGGAATAGAGTCATCATGCTCTCAGTCCATTGATGACCTCATATTATTGTTATACATCATTATAGCATAAATAATCACTGCAAGCATGATCATCCTACCATTCATTGAACAAACTATGTAGATGGTTGTGTTATTCTTGCATATCTATCATATTAGATTTACTTTTCTGCAATCTTTTCCTTTTCATATGTATTTTATCAAGAAAGCAATGTAATAAATAAATTTTCAGCTTTATTGTCATATACTATATAATGTACTGTGTGAATGCTATATAAAATGTCATTATCGAAACTAGGGTGTTGCGGTAGTTATACATCAAATATCATATAATGAGAAATAGTTAAAAAGTAAATGAGATCTCCCAAACCCCAAAATCTCTGCTGGGAACAATACTCGTTGAGTGACCCAATGTTGTTCCTTTCTTTTTCCGATTTTTTAAAAATCGGGTGGCGACTCCACAAAATCAAAAGCATCTCGTCCCCCCGAGACCAATTAGTTATCCTTATTTGATAAAGTTGCCATGTCCCTCAGAAAAGGAAAGACCCGCTATACTGTAACAAAAAACCACGGCCATCACCAAAGTGACAAGTGTATACATAAAACGGTCGCTCGCACCTATAATTTGTTATAATTTTAGTAAATTTTTTATTTGAACAATAACACTTTGTTTCTTCAATGTTTTTAATATTAATACTTTTATTTACTCAAAAAGTGTCACGACCCAAAACAGGGGCCATGACCGGCGCTAGGGAACGGGAATTCTTTCGAATCCGGAACCCGTAGCAAGCCTAAAAAATAAAATAAAAATGCAATAATAACCATAAAAATATAATATGCAGCGGAAAATAAAATCATAAATATTACAATATCATCCATAACAACTGGATATAATTCAAAACTCATCACATCGCATATATAATCTCATAAATGTATAATCTTTATACAAATCCAGTTTTACTATAATACATCTCTTTAAAACAAATACTTTAATTCACAACTACTGAAAATCACAACTACTGTCAGTGTCTAGATAAAATAAATAAGACTCAAGTATATAATTTACATAAAGAAGCCGGGGCGGAAGAAATCCGGCGTATCGACTTACTACTGAGGTCTGAGGAAGTTGACTCTCCTGAAAAAATAATCAACGGAGGGAGTCAGACCTCACTGAGTGAATTACTATAGTATATATACATACACTCTAAGTGATAATGCATACAGTCAACAGTATATGAGTAATATGTATATATACAGGCAAGTTCATACAGATGCAGAAAAATCATTTTATATATTTTGTCTGAAAATCAACTTTATGAAGGATCACATAGAACCCTAGAATATCGCAACCTCAGAAAAATAGTGTTAAACAACACTCTAGCCACACAGGCTCACTGATTCCAAATATATCCACTTAATCATATGGACAGTAGACTGGCCCCGAGACACTAAGTCAACCGAGCTCCAGCAGTCTGACTGCCAGTGTGATTGGCCCCGAGACACTTGGTCAACCGAGCTCCAGCAATCACACCCAAACCACATCTCACATATATCAATAATCATAACAAATCGATATCCACAAATAAGTTAGTATATAGCCTAAAGCTATAGGCGCACCGGTACGTACTCGGTCCTAGTGCTGCCCACTAGGTAGCACGTTCTATTGATATCCTTCATAATAAATAATAAAACATTCATTCACAAATACATGATGCATGAATTTAAATAAATCAACATATAAACCATATATATACCGAAAATATACCAAACATAAACCAGGTATATTTTGAGTATTATACGTCAAATAAATCCAATCAAATCATGAATTAAACTAAAAATATATTTAAAAACATTTTAAATATATTTTATTAATAAAACATGTATATAATTTATTATATACCAAAAATATACCAAAATATACTTGAATATAAATCATGTTATTTATGCATATTTAGTCAAAATAAAACATGCATTTTCTAAATCATGCATCCTAAGCATATATATATAATATAGTAACTCACCTAATGCGCTCCACGAGACAGGTCCGACGGGCCTGGTCCACTAACCCTCGGTCTCGGCGCAACTAAACAAGAAATAATTAATCGACATCAGAATAACCCTAACAGAAATCCTAGATTCAATCTAGAGTATTCAACACAGAATCGGAAATTAGGGTTCGACTGGATATCACGTTTTACGAGAATTCTACCGAAAATTCGGTAGAACCTCCCCTGTAAAACGGACATCTCTCTACTCAAAAGAGTAGAGCCGACCCTGCAAAGAAAATACACTTCAAAATAAACACCACAATCAATCACAACCCCTCGGTCGGACTCCAGACTACAATCTGTCGACCGGGGTCCACAAACACAGAATAATATTCCAGATACAACAAAAATATCCTTAAATCATAAAATACATTTCATACGTAGAAATTACATAATAAATCTTGAAACACTATAAAAATCGATTAAAACTCATTTTATTAGAAAAACCGTATATATATATATAATTGAAAATAATTCACGAAAAAATAGTTTTAATTAGTTAAAAATACTAAATATTTTGTAGAAATCATTTTTATACCTTAAATAAATATTAAAACCAATTAAATTACATTTTTAGACAATTTAGGGTAAAATTACCAAAATACCCCTATATTATATATATACCTAAATTACTTCAAAAATTCACCAAAAATCATACAATTATCCAAAATTAATTTTCTCCAACATATTATCAATAATATCAATAATTAAACTCAATTAACCAATTAATTCAATTTAAAACACAATTAACTTAATTTTACAAAATCACATAAACCTTCAATAATTAAAATTAAATACTTAGAAATTCATAAAATTCCAAATAAATTCCTATAATTCATTTCAACACCTAATTCAACCATAAACTCCAATTTCATAATTTAAATAATTAATTTCCGAAAATTCGAAAATAATATTAAAAATATTCAAAAATACCCAAAAATCCAAACAATCTCCAAAAATTCTACAAAAATTCATACATGAAGATTAAACTACCAGAACAACATTTGTGAAGGAAGTTTCATGATCATCCAAATCAAAGCTCAAAAAAATCGAAAACCAAAAGTGGCCGAAATATTCAACTCAAAACCTAAGCAATTCTAGACCATTTTAGCTCAAACAAAAGTTAGAATAAACACTCACCGGAGCTCAAGGAGAAGATAGAGACCGGCGGTGTCGAAAACGGTGGCCGGATGAGGGAGAAACGACGGTGGGAAGAAATGGTGGTCGGCGGCACCCCACGGGAAGAAGAAGAAGAAGAAGAAGAAAAGAAGAAAAAGAAAGAAACGGAAGGAAAAAGAAAAGAAAAAGAAAGAAAAAGGAAAAGAAAAAAAAAAGAAAAAAAATAAAATAAATTAAAATAATTAATATTAATAAATAATAAATTTTAATAATTTAATAATAAATAAAATAATCAAATAATAATAAATAAATAATAAAATATTAGGGTAATAATAAACCCTAATTAAATAAATATACACACACAGGCTTTATTTAATAATTTAAAATATGTATGAGTTCATGCAAACCCGTAAATACATTTAACATAATTAATAATAAATTGTTTACGTGAAAAATTTCCCCGAAAATGAAAGTCCCGGGAAAATTTTACGTAAAATACTGAAAATAATAGACAGTAATTAAAATAGGTTTAAAATACATATCAACTCATAAAAATATCGTATATACAGTCAAAATTATTGACACTGGCATATCCCGGTACAGTGTAAAAATATTTTTAAAAACACGGGATATTACAGCCTTCCCCCCTTACAAGAATTCGTCCCCGAATTCCAAAAACAAGATTACAGAATCAGGAAGGAAGAGATACGGGTAGAAGCTCGCATCTCAGCTTCAGTCTCCCACATATGCTCTTCAACTCTGTCGCTACGCCACAAAATCTTGACCATCGGAATCTGCTTGGATCGCAACTGTCGAACTTGAAAATCAACGATCGCCACAGGTTCTTCCACAAACATCAAATCTTCACTCACTTCCACACTGTCGGGTTGCAACACATGTGAAGGATCTGAGATATACTTCCTCAACAATCGAGATATGAAATACTGGATGCACTTGTGACATACTCGGCAGGCAAATCCAACCGATATGCAACAGTGTCAATTCTCTCCAGAATCTCAAACGGTCCAATATATCTCGGTGCTAACTTACCCTTCCTGCCAAATCTCATCACACCCTTCATCGGAGATACTTTCAGAAAAACGAAATCTCCAGCCTGAAACTCCACATCTCTGCGCCTAGGATCCGCATAACTCTTCTGTCTACTAACTGCGGTCTTTAACCTGCGCTTGATCACGGTGACTTTCTCTGCAGCATCTTGAACCATCTCTGGTCCAGTTAAAACTCTCTCACCAATCTCATCCCAACTTAACGGGGATCTACACTTCCTTCCATACAACGCCTCATATGGTGCCATGCCAATACTGCTATGGTAGCTGTTATTATATGCAAACTCAACAAGTGACAAATGATCATCCCAGTTACCTCCCAAATCCAAGACACACATCCTCAACATATCTTCCAGTGTCTGGATCGTCCTCTCAGACTGACCATCTGTCTGAGGATGAAAAGCAGTACTGAAATCCAACCTAGTGCCCATCGCTTCTTGCAACTTCTGCCAAAAACGAGAAGTAAACACCGAACCTCTGTCTGACACAATGGACACAGGTACTCCATGAAGGCACACAATATGCTTCACGTACAACTTCGCCAATCTAGCTACAGAATATGTGGCTTTCACAGGCAAGAAATGTGCAGACTTCGTCAACCTGTCTACAATCACCCAGATGGAATCGTATCCATCCTTCGAACGAGGTAAACCGACCACAAAATCCATAGCTATCCTTTCCCATTTCCACTCGGGAATAGGAAGAGGCTGAAGCTTCCCAGAAGGCTTCTGATGTTCGGCTTTCACTTGCTGACACGTCAAACACTTAGCAACATAATCAGCAACATCCTTCTTCAATCCATCCCACCAGTATAGATCTCTGATACTGTGGTACATCTTAGTAACACCAGGATGAACGCTGTAGACTGTAGAATGTGCTTCCTCTAAAATCTCTTTTCTCAAATCATCCACATCAGGAACACACAATCTACCACTGATCCACAACACACCATCATCATCGAGTGTGAAATCAGTGAACTTCCCTGCTCTGACATTCTCTATAAGCTCTTCCAGAATAGGATCTCGGCTCTGAGCTGCTTTAATCCTATCCCTTAGTACAGATCGTACTTTAAACTGAGCTAACAGTCCACCTGATCTACTGATCTTCGTCATCAGACCTTGATCCACCATCAGATGCAATTCCTGGATCAATGGTCTCCTCTCAACACCAATGTGAGCAAGACTACCTGAGGACTTCCTACTCAAGGCATCTGCTACCACATTAGCTTTACCCGGATGGTAAAGAATCTCACAATCATAATCCTTAAACAGTTCCAACCATCTTCTCTGCCTCAAATTCAAATCTCGCTGTTGGAAAATGTACTTAAGGCTCTTGTGATCAGTAAATATCTCACAAGTCACCCCGTACAAATAATGTCTCCAAATCTTCAAAGCAAAGATCACTGCAGCCATCTCTAGATCATGTGTGGGATAGTTCTGCTCATGCTTCTTCAAACTGCCTCGAAGCATAGGCTATCACCCTTCCATTCTGCATCAACACACAACCAAGACCAATTCTAGAGGCATCACAGTAAACTGTGAACTTATCCACACTATTAGGCAAAGCTAATACTGGCGCTGTGGTCAACTTCTCCTTCACAACTGAAAACTATTCTCACAAGCTTCTGACCACTCGAATCTAACATTCTTCTGAGTCAAGCGAGTCATAGGGGCTGCTATCCTGGAAAAATCCTGTACAAACCGCCTATAATACCCGGCTAAACCCAGAAAACTCCGAATCTCAGTAACTGAAGTAGGTCTAGGCCACTCAGATACTACTTCAACCTTCTGTGGATCAACCTGAATACCTTCTTTAGACACTACGTGTCCAAGAAAAGAAACACTCTCCATCCAGAAATCACACTTCGAGAATTTAGCATAAAGCTGATGATCTCTCAGTGTTTGTAGTACAATCCTCAAATGATATACGTGCTCTTCCATACTCCTCGAATATACTAGTATATCATCAATGAAGACTACTACAAACTGATCCATATACGGTCGGAATACTCTGTTCATCAGGTCCATAAAAGCTGCTGGTGCATTAGTCAAACCAAAAGACATCACCAGAAACTCATAATGACCATATCGAGTGCGGAATGCTGTCTTAGGAATATCAGCTTCACTAATCCGCAGCTGATGATAACCTGACCTCAAGTCAACCTTAGAAAAGAATTGTGCACCCTGGAGCTGATCAAACAAATCATCAATCCTCGGGAGAGGATACTTATTCTTCACTGTCACCTTGTTCAACTCTCTGTAGTCAATGCACAATCTCAGGGTACCATCCTTCTTCTTCACAAACAAGACTGGTGCACCCCAAGGAGAAACACTAGGTCTGATAAAACCCTTCTCCAATAACTCTTGCAACTGCTCCTTCAACTCTCTCAACTCTGCAGGAGCCATACGATAAGGTGGCATAGATATAGGAGTAATACCTGGAACCACATCAATACAGAACTCAATCTCTCTATGAGGTGGTAAACCTGGCAACTCCTCAGGAAAAACATCAGGAAACTCACAAGCAACAGGAACATCTGTGAGTGACAACTTCTCCACTGACGTATCCCTGACCAATGCCAAAAACCCCTGACAACCTTTCCTCAACAACTTCCTAGCTGAAATAGCAGAAATAAGATTCTGAGGTGCTGAACTCCTGTCACTAACAAACTTAAATTCTACTTCACCAGGAATTCTGAAAATCACCTCCTTATTCCTGCAATCAACCACGGCAAAGTGCTGAGACAACCAATCCATTCCCAAAATAACATCAAACTCCATCACATCCAATAAAATCAAATCGGCGGATAATTCTCTATCTCCCACGAGAACTGGACAACCAGAAAGAACAATATTGGCGTCCAAAGAATCACTCAGAGGAGTGGCAACAGACAAGGGAAAAGCCATCCTCGAAGCTTGCCAACAAGATTTAGAAGCAAAAACAGGAGAAACGAACGAATGCGTGGCACCCGGATCAAACAAAACCAAAGCATCCAGGTAACAAACAGAAAGAATACCTGCCACGACTGCATTAGATGCCTGAGCATCCTGCTGAGTCAGATGAAAAACTCTGGCCTAGCCTCGACCTCCCTGCTGACTGGTAGAAGCCTGGCCAACACCTCGGGCACCTCCTCTCGTACCTCTACCACGACTCTGCTGTGGAACAAACTGAGTAGAACTCTGATGCTGAGCTGGTGGTAACTGAAATGGCACGGGTGCTGCACTAGCAATCGACTGCTGTGGGAATCGCGGAATCTGCTGCTGCTGATATCCGGGGTAAGGACACGATCTGGCAAAATGTCCTGTCTGCCCGCATCTGAAACATGTCAACGGTGTCAAATAACACGGTCCCTGATGGACTCTACTACAAGTCTGACAAACACTGGCCGCTGATCCAGAACTACGACCACTGCTGCTGCTCGAAGCACCTGACCCAAATCTGAACGATCTACGCTGACCTCCACGACCATGTCTACTGCTCCGATGCACTCGCTGCTGCTGTCTCTGACTCTGCTGAGTCGAACCTCGCTGCTGACTACTCGAACCAACATGAAAACTCGAATACGGAGTAGCCTGCAATCCACTCGACTGAACTCCTAACTGGTAATAATCAGGCATCGCTCCCTGCCTAACTAACCTCAGCTCGATCTCCTTAGCTAGCTCAATCACCGACTCCAAAGTAAGACCTGCTGTAGGCATACCAGCAAAAGCTGAACCCAAACCAGTAACATACGTAGTAACAGTGAAATACTGATCTCGCATCAGATCCTCAGCATATCTACCCAAACGAAGAAACTCTCGGGTATACTCCTCTACTGATCGATCTCCACGAGAAATACTAGTCAAACGGAGACGATAGCTCAAACGAAGAGGCTCTGGATAAAATCTCCTCATAAATCGCTCTCGAAACTGAGCCCACGTCATCGTCATCATATAAGGCTGGATCATCTGAATAAACCAATCCAAGGCTGGTCCCTCGACAGACAACTCAACGATCATGATCCTCTGGTACTCGGTATGAGCAGTCCGAGTCCTAGTCTCAATCGTATGCAGAAAATCTAAAGGATCAGAAGTCCCATCAAAAGCAATCCTGCCAACTCGGGCATAGAACAAAGCTGCCTCAGGGTCAGACATACCCTGCTGATAGGTAGGCTGAACAACTGGAGGAACAGGAACATCAAACTCAGGCTCAACAGGCTCCTCGTCCTGTAACTCTCTCTGCCTACGGCGACCTGCCGCTCCTCGAGGTCTACCCCTGCCACGACCTCTACGTCTAACTGGCTGCTCAGGAGGTAAAACCTCATCCTGAAAAGACTCATCATCTTCGGCCTCAACGACCGGTGGAGCGACACGCGCTCGCCTCCTCATTCTGAAAAGACAAACGGAAAGATTCAGACAAAACAGACAACGGAGGAATAACGCTGAAAACTAAAGCAAGGAATACTCATCAAGACATACTCGAACCTAATACACTGCAGTAGTCCAACAGAAAACACAACTTTAAAACTAGGGCCACAACTCACAAAACTAAGCCCTGACACAGAACTCCACTCAGATACGAACTTCGCTCTGATACCAACTTTGTCACGACCCAAAACAGGGGCCATGACCGGCGCTAGGGAACGGGAATTCTTTCGAATCCGGAACCCGTAGCAAGCCTAAAAATAAAATAAATATGCAATAATAACCATAAAAATATAATATGCAGCGGAAAATAAAATCATAAATATTACAATATCATCCATATCAACTGGATTCAATTCAAAACTCATCACATCGCATATATAATCTCATAAATGTATAATCTTTATACAAATCCAGTTTTAACATAATACATCTCTTTAAAACAAAGTACATAAAATCCAATACTTTATTTCACAACTACTGCAGTGTCTAGATAAAATAAATAAGACTCAAGTAGACAATTTACATAAAGAAGCCGGGGCGGAAGAAATTCCGGCGTATCGACCTGGTACTGAGGTCTGAGGAAGTTGACTCTCCTGAAAAATAGTCAACGGAGGGGAGTCAGACCTCACTGAGTGAATTACTATAGTATATATACATACACTCTAAGTGATAATGCATACAGTCAACAGTATATGAGTAATATGTACATATACAGGCAAGTTCATACAGATGCAGAAAAATCATTTTATATATTTTGTCTGAAAATCAACTTTTATGAAGGATCACATAGAACCCTAGAATATCGCAACCTCAGAAAATAGTGTTAAACAACACTCTAGCCATACAGGCTCACTGATTCCAAATATATCCACTTAATCCATATGGACAGTAGACTGGCCCCGAGACACTAAGTCAACCGAGCTCCAGCAGTCTGACTGTCAGTGTGATTGGCCCCGAGACACTTGGTCAACCGAGCTCCAGCAATCACACCCCAAACCACATCTCACATATATCAATAATCATAATCAATTCAATATCCACAAATAGTCAGTAATAAAGCCTAAATACTATAGGCGTACCGGTACGTACTCGGTCCTAGTGCTGCCCACTAGGTAGCACGTTCTATTGATATCCTTCAGTAATAAATAATAAAACATTCATTCACAAATACATGATGCATGAATTTAAATAAATCAACAATATAAACCATATATATATCGAAAATATACCAAACATAAACCAGGTATATTTTGAGTATATATACGTCAAATAAATCCAATCAAATCATGAATTAAACTAAAAATATATTTAAAAACATTTTAAATATATTTTATTAATAAAACATGTATATAATTTATTATATACGAAAAATATACCAAAAATATACTTGAATATAAATCATGTTATTTATGCATATTTAGTCAAAATAAAACATGCATTTTCTAAATCATGCATCCTAAGCATATATATATAATATAGTAACTCACCTAATGCGCTCCACGAGACAGGTCCGACGGGCCTGGTCCACTAACCCTCGGTCTCGGCGCAACTAAACAAGAAATAATTAATCGACATCAGAATAACCCTAACAGAAATCCTAGAATTAAATCTAGAGTATTCAACACAGAATCGGAAATTAGGGTTCGACTGGATATCACGTTTTACGAGAATTCTATCGAAAATCCGGCAGAACCTCCCCTGTAAAACGGACATCTCTCTACTCAAAAGAGTAGAGCCGACCCTGCAAAGAAAATACACTTCAAAAATAAACACCACAATCGATCACAACCCCTCGGTCGGACTCCAGACTACAATCTGTCGACCGGGGTCCACAAACACAGAATATATATTCAAATATACCAAAAATATCCTTAAATCACAAAAATACATTTCATACGTAGAAATTACATAATAAATCTTGAAACACTGTAAAAACCGATTAAAACTCATTTTATTAGAAAAACTGTATATTATATATATAATTGAAAATAATTCCCGAAAAATAGTTTTAATTAGTTAAAAATACTAAATAATTTGTAGAAATCATTTTTATACCTTAAATAAATATTAAAACCAATTAAATTACATTTTTAGACAATTTAGGGTAAAATTACCAAAATACCCCTATATATATAAATATACTTAAATTACTTCAAAAATTCACCAAAAATCATACAATTACCCAAAATTAATTTTCTCAACATATTTATCAATAATATTAATATTTAAACTCAATTAACCAATTAAATTCAATTTAAAACACAATTAACTTAATTTTACAAAATCACATAAACTTCAATAATTAAAAATAAATACTTAAAAATTCATAAAAATTCCAAATAAATTTCTATAATTCATTTCAACACCTAATTCAACCATAAACTCCAATTTCATAATTTAAATAATTAATTTCCGAAAATTAGAAAATAATATTAAAATATTCAAAAATACCCAAAAATCCAAACAACCTCCAAAAATTCTACAAAAATTCATACATGAAGATTAGACTACCAGGAACAACATTTGTGAAGGAAGTTTCCATGAATCATCCAAATTGAAGCTCAAAAAAATCGAAAACCAAAAGTGGCCGAAATATTCAAATCAAAACTTAAGCAATTCTAGACCATTTTAGCTCAAACCAAAGCTAGAATAACACTCACTGGATCTCAAGGAGAAGATAGAGACTGGCGGTGTCGAAAACGGTGGCCGGAGGAGGGAGAAACGGCGGTGGGAAGAATGGTGGTGGCGTCGGGCACCCACGGGAGAAGAAGAAGAAGAAGAAGAAAAAGAAAAGAAAGAAAAAGGAAAGAGAAAGAAAAAGAAAAAGAAAGAAAAAGGAAAAGAAAAAGAAAAAAAAAAGAAAAAAGAAAAAAAAAATAAATTTTAATAATTTAATAATAAATAAAATAATCAAATAATAATAAATAAATAATAAAATATTAGGGTAATAATAAACCCTAATTAAATAAATATACACACACAGGCTTTATTTAATAATTTAAAAATATGTATGAGTTCATGCAAACCCGTAAATACATTTAAAATAATTAATAATACATTGTTTACGTGGAAATTTCCCCGAAAATGAAAGTCCCGGGAAAATTTTACGTAAAACACTGTATATAAAACACAGTAATTAAAATAGGTTTAAAATACATATCAACTCATAAAAATATCGTACAATGCATAAAAATTATTGACACTGTATATCCCGGTACAGTGTAAAAATATTTTAAAAAAACACGGGATATTACAATAAGTTTCAGTTCAAATTCTTAAAATACATAACTCACACAGATATAATACATAAAACCCTCAATTTATTTACAACTAATGCAGTGTCTAGATTATAAAAATAAAACTCAAGTTAGCAGTTTACATAAAGAAGCCGGGGCGGAAGAAATCCGGCGTACAGGCCTGCTACTGAGGTCTGAGGAAGATGACTCTCTTGAAAAATAGTCAACGGAGGGGAGTCAGACCTCACTGAGTGAATTACTATAATATATATACATGCATACTAAATGACAATGCATACAGTCAACAATATATATATAATATGTATGTATACAAGCAATTACACACAGATGCAATAAAATCATTTTATATATTTATTGAAAATCACTGTTTATGAAGGATCAAATAGAACCCTAGAAAATCACAACCTCAAAATAGTGTTAGACAACACTCTAGCCATACAGGCTCACTTATTCCAAATATGTTCACTTGATCCATTTGGACAGTAGACTGGCCCCGAGACACTAAGTCAACCGAGCTCCAGTAGTCTGACTGTCAGTGTGATCGGCCCCGAGACACTTGGTCAACCGAGCTCCAGCAATCACACTCCCAAATCATATCACACATCAAATAATCATATCCAATCAATATCCACAAATGGTTAGTAATATAGCCTAAATGCTATAAGTGTACCGGTACGTACTCGGTCCTAGTGCTGCCCACTAGGTAGCACGTTCTATCGATATCCTTCATTAAAATATAAAGCATACATTCATAAAAGTAAATGATGCATGGATTGAATAAAATAACCACATAAACTATATATATATATATATATATATATATATATACTAGAAATATACCAAAAGTAAACCAGGTATATTTCGAGTATATATACGTCAAATAAATCCAATATAATTGTAAAATTAACTCAATATATATTTAAAACATTTTAAATATAAATGTTTAAATAAGCATGCATATAATTTACAATATACTAAAAATAAACCAAAGATAAACCAAGAATAAACTAAAAATAAACTTAAATACTAACTGAGTTATTTATGCATATTTAATCAAAATAAAACATACATTTCTAAATCATGCACCCTAAAGCATATATATATAGAATATTAACTCACATTTAGTGCACTCCTCGAGATGGGTCCGACAGGCCTAGTCCACTAGGCCTAGGTCTCGGCGCAACTAAACAAACAAAATAACAGACATTAGAATAAACCTAACAGAAAATCCTAAAAACTCGATCTAGAATATTAGACACAGAATCAGAATTAGGGTTCGACCGGACATCACGTTTTACAAGAATTCTACCGAAAA
Source organism: Mallotus nudiflorus (assembly GCA_947683625.1). NCBI lineage: Eukaryota > Viridiplantae > Streptophyta > Magnoliopsida > Malpighiales > Euphorbiaceae > Mallotus > Mallotus nudiflorus. The sequence goes on from CANTUR010000481.1 coordinate 834,495, forward strand.
TTCGATAGAACCTCCCCTGTAAAATGGACATCTCTCTACTCAAAGAGTAGAGCCAGCCCTGCAAAGAAACACACTTTGAAAAATAGACACAAAACACAATCACAACCCCTCGGTCGGACTCCAAACTACAGTTTACCGATCGGGGTCCACAATTCACAAAACAATATAGAAATATCAAAAATACCCTTATATCATAGAAATACATTTTATAAGTAGAAATTACGTAATTAACCCTAAAACACAATAAAAACTGATAAAAGTCATTTATTTAGAAAAATCATATATTATATATATAATTTGAAAATAATTCACGAAAAATAGTTTTAATTAATTAAAAATACTAAATAATTTTTAGAAATCATTTTTATACCTTAAATAACTATTAAAACCAATTTAATTACATTTTTAGTCAATTTAGGGTAAAATTACCAAAATGCCCCTATATATATAAATATACTAAAATTACTCCAAAAATTCACCAAAAATAATATAATTGCACAAAATTATTTTTCTCAACATTTTTATCAATAATATCAATAATTAAACTCAATTAACTAATTAATTTCAATTAAAAACACCATTAACCCTATTTTCCAAAATTACATAAACCTAAACAAATTCAAAATAAATACATAGAAATTCATAAAAATTCCAAATAAATTTCTATAATTCATTTCAACACCTATAATTATCATAAAACACAATTTCATAATTTAATTAATTAATTTTCGAAAATTAGAAAATAATAATAAAATATTTAAAAATACCCAAAAATCAAAATAATCTCCAAAAATTCTACAAAAATTCACACATGTATATTAAGATAAGGGGAACAACATTTGTGAATAAATTTTTCATGAATCAGTCAATTCAAAGTTCAAAAAAATAAGAACCCTAAAATGGCCGAATTACCAAAATCGAAACCTAAGCAAATCAAGACCATTTTAAGTGAAAAAAAACTTGGAATCACACTCACCGGAGCTCAAGGAGATGAAAGAGACCAGCGGTGTTGAAAATGGTGGCCGAAAATGCCGTGAACGACGGTGAGAATGAATTCGGCTTCTCTAGCGATATCAAGCTTCTCTGACGCCGAAAATGAGCTCTGTAGGCGGCGGAACGGCTGGAGGAAGGAGGTGGCACACCGGGAGGCACACTGACGGTGATAAAATGGGATGACAGGCAGTAGAACGGTGATGGAAGCAATCGGGAGTGAGGGAGGAGGATGGATGGCAATTTCATAATTAAATCAAACTTTATTTTTTTGTTTAATATTAAATGTATATGTATATATATATACTTTACACTATATATTAAAATAATATAAACTCACACACATTAAATATACACCACACACATATAAATTAATATTTTAAAATTTAATACACCTAAAAATAATTAAATAATATTAAAACTAATTAATAAATAATAAAATATTAGGGTAATTAATTAAACCCTAGTTAAATAAATAAATACACATATATACGTTATTTAGTACTTTAAAAATATATATGAGTTCATGCAAGTCCGTAAAATTATTTAAAATAATTAATAATAAATAATTTACGTGTCAATTTTCCCGAAAATGCAAGTCCCGGGAAAATTTCACGTAAAGTGCTTAAAATAATATAAAATAATTAAAATAAGCTTTAATTAAATAACAACTCATAAAATATCACTAAATATGTACAAAAATTATTAACACTGCATATCCCGATGCAGTATTAAAATATTTTTAAAAAAAATACGGGATATTACACACAATAAGTAAATAAAAATCCCAAAATAATAATATAATATTATTAACAATAAAATTTCTCAATAATTCAATATAAATAGTAAAAATTCACTTTCATATTTTCAAATAACTTAAATAGCATAAATACACATTAAAAGTTATTAAAAATCCATTTAATTACCAATTTAGTAAATAATATATTATTTAGAAATAATTTTCAAAAATTAGTATTAATTAGTTAAAAATAGTAAATAATTTATAAAAATCATTTTATTATCTTAAATAATTATAAAACCATTTAAAACATAATATTTAGCTATAATTTTAACAAAAACTCATAATTACCCAATAATTTCAAAATACACATAATACTAAATAATTTCCTCAAAAATTATATAAAATCATTAAAATTATTTTATCAACATACATTATTCTTGTAATATCCAAAGTTTTTAAATAATTTTAAACTGCATCGAGATATGCAGTGTTAATAATTTATATATTTTTTTATTTAATTAGTTTGTTATTTATTAAAGTCATTTTTAATTATTTTAAGTCTTTTACGTAAAATTTTTTCAAGAATTATATTTTTGGGAAAATTAAAACTTAAATAAATAAATATTAATTATTTTGGACGATTTTGTGAATTTGCATGAGTCCATGCACGATTTTAAATTGTCGTATTAATATACATACATCTACATGTATATATGCACATTTAAATAAATTAGGGTTTATTTTAATTAAATTTATATTAAATAATTTTAATAATTATTATGTGTATATATATGTATATGTATAGAGATATTATTAATTATGTGTGTGGTGAATAATTATTGTGAATATGATATTTATATATTATAATAATATAAGCTATAGTTATATATATACAAATATATACATATAATACTTTACAAAACAAAAGTTCATTATATTTACGGTTCTACCATTATCAGCATCCCCTTCATTCCCGATCATCCCATTCCCCCCTCCGACCACTGTCACGTTGGTTTCTCACCAGCGGAGTGCCTCTCAGCCGTCCTCCTCCATCTCCAGCCCATCCCGCCGCCCTTAGCTCCCTTTTCCGGTGTTGTTTGGCCGGTTTTCCTCAAAGAAACCAAAACTTGCTTTTAACGCCAATCAGCACGATTCCGGCCACTATTTGAAGTGCCACTGGTCTTTATTTCTTCCTTGAGCTCCAGTGAGTGAATTTCTAAGCTTGGTTTCACTTGATTTGGTCTAGATTTCCCTAGGTTTTCAATTTTTAATTTCGGCCACTTTGAGTTCTTAAATTTTTTTAGCTTCAATTTCAATGATTCAGGTAAACTTCATTCACAAAGATTGATCCTAGTAGCTCAATCTACATGCTGTAATTTTTTTGGAATTTTTGGGAATTATTTTGATTTTTGTGAATTTTTTATTATTTTATTAATATTTTCTAATTTTCGTAAATTAATTAATTAAATTATGAAATTTTGATTTATGGTGTTTATAGGTGTTAAAATGAATTTTTTAATTTATTTTTAATTTTTATGATTATTTTATAATTATTGTGAATTTATTTATTTTATGTGATTTTTAGAAAATTAGGTTAATTATGTATTTTGTTGAAATTAATTGGTTAATTGAGTAGAATTATTTATTTTATTGAATTATATGTTGAGAAATTAATTTTTGAGTAATTACATTATTTTTAGTGAATTTTTGAATAATTATAGTATATTATGTGAAATTATATATAACTAGGGGTATTTTGGTAATTTGATGATAAATTGGTTAAAAATTTAGTTTAATTGATTTTAATAATTATTTGAGGTATAAAAATTATTTTTACAAATTATTTAGTATTTTTAACTAATTAAAACTATTTTTCGTAAATTATTTTCAAATTATATATAATATACTATTTTTTTCTAAATAAATGAGTTTTTATATTTTTAATATATTTTAGGGTTAATTGTGTAATTTGGAGTTTTAAAATGTATTTTGGTCAATATTTATGAATTTATCAAGAATTGTTGATTTTTAATAACATTTCATTAAAATTAGGGTTTTTATGTAATTATCGATGAAATAATTATTTTCAGTGTTTTAAATAACTGATTTGCTATATTTTGATTATTCAAGGGTATTTTTGGTATTTCTGGCATTTAAATGTGTTCTGTGTATATCTCGTGAATTGTGAGCCTCGATCAGTAAAATTGTAGTTTGAGAGTCCGACCGAGGGGTTGTGTGGCTGTGTATTCTTAAAGTGTGTTTTCTGTGCAGGATCGGCCCTACTTTTGTAGGGAGATGTCTGTTTTATAGAGAAGACTCTCCCAAAATTTAGGTAGATTTCTTGTAAAACGTGACAACCGGTCCGAGTCCAATTTTAAATTTTTAATTGAGTCTTTCCGTAGTAACTCTAGAAGCGTAGAGTTAGAATTTATTCTGATGGTTGTTATTTTATTTTTTCTAACTGCGCTGAGACTGAGGCCTAACAGACCAGGCCCACTAAGTCTATCTCGAGGAGCGCACACCAGTGAGTTATTATACTGTATATATATGCATTGCATATAGGATGCATCACTTAGGGTTTTTCATTTTCATTATATGTTTTTCTAAAGCGATTTAAATTATAATATTTTTGGTATATCTAGGGTTTGTATTTTTGTATATATGCATATTAAATAATTATGCGTGTTATTTTGATATATGCACATTAAATAATTAGGTGTATGTTTAATACATTTTAGTATATATACATGTTTTAAATGTACATTTAGTCATAATTATTTTATTGAATGATTAGTATACTTTAGGTATAGTTTTAGTATATTTTAGGTTTATTCTTAAATAATTGCATTCTATATTATGAACTTACACTTAAATTGTTTTTAAGTTTATTTTTGGTATATTTTTGATATATTTCCAAATAAATGCATCGTTTATTATTAATTCAAACCTAACACATTAGTGCTATACTTAGGGTTTATTTGTGATATATGCATGCTAGAAAATTAGGTCATTTTGGTATATTGTGAATATATGTTAAACTCATACGCATGTTTTAATACATACACATATTTAAATGAATATTTATACATAATTGTTTTATTAAGTGATTTGTGTACTTAGGGTATATTCTTTGTATATTTAGGTACATTTTTAAGCAAATACATGTTGTATTTATTAAAATGCACTTAAATTGTTTTTAACTATATTAATGGTTTATCTTTAGTATATTTCATATTTTATTTGACATATATATACCCGAAATATACCGGGTATATCTTAGGTATATTTTTGGTATATATATGGTTGATTTTATTATTATGAATATCATTCTATATTAATTATTTTCTGAATGAATGATTTATTTTAAGTGAAGGATATCAATAGAACGTGCTTCCTAATGGGCAGTACTAGGACCGTGTACGTACCGGTGTGATAGATAAAGGTTGAGTGAGAATTAATTTTGGTGATTATAATGGATTTGATTGATTTGACTAAGATTAATGGTATGATAGATAGTGTGATTGCGGGGCCAATCACACTGACAGTCAGACTGCTGGAGCTCGATTGACTTAGTGTCTCGAGGCTAGTCTACTGTCCACAATAGAATAAATGATCTATTGATTTGATTGAGATGTGAGGTGATAAATAGTGTGATTGCTGGAGCTTGATTGACCAAGTATCTCGGGGCCAATCACACTGACAGCCAGACTGCTGGAGCTCAGTTGACTTAGTGTCTCGAGGCCAGTATACTGTCCAGATTGGAATAAGTGTTCTATTTGGAATCAAGTGAGCCTGTATGGCTAGAGTGATGATGGGGTTGATTGAGGTTTCTATTATTAGGGTTCTATGGATCCTTCATGAATTAAACTAAATGTTTTTTGCATTTAGTATATTTATATAAGCAGAGTTGGCATATGTGTGGAATGCGTGAATATATATATATGTGTGTGTGTGTGTGTGTGTGTGTGTGTGAATGCATGATTGGATATGTCTTAGATTGCATGTATAAATAGTATAATAATTCACTCAATGAGGTCTGACCCCCCTCAATTATTTTTTTTCAGGTGATCCTATATCGTCAGACCTTAGTAGTAGAGTTCCTGACCGGTGTCCTTCCGTCCCGACTATTTTATGTAAATGTATATTTTGAACTTTGAATTGTAATCTAGAAACTGCAGTAGTATTATTATTGTATCATAAGAGTGTTATTTTTATTTTGATATTAAATACTCTGAGAATTGTATTTGTACACTGTACGAATATGTATTCATTTATGAAAGGATTTGGAGTTTTTATTTTATATATTGATTCAGAAAATTTTTAATTCTGTCGTACTTTTTTATTTATTTATTGCATGATTTTATTTTCTAAGGTTTGTTACGGGTTCCGGATTCGAAAGAATTCCCATTCCCTAGCATCGGTCATGACTCCTAGTTTGGGTCGTGACAATTCTAATATCAACCAAAACACATAATTAATTAATAATTTCAACAAAAATACACATTTAACTTAATATTCCAATATACACATAATATAAAAATGTTATTAAAAATTATATAATATTCTAAAAAATATTTTATCAATACTAAAATTAATAACAATATATAATAACACCAAATCAACCAAATTTATAATTAAAATAAATAATTTACGAAAATTCAATAAATAATAATAAAATAATAAAAAATTCACCAAAATTCAAATAAATTCTAAAAATTAAAAAAAATATATTCATGGAGATCAAACTACCAAGATCAAAATTTGTAAAGGAAGTTTTCAAGAATAAACTAAAAATCAATTTAAAAAAAATAGAAAACCCTAAAAGCACAAAATCGAAAATCGAAGAAAACTCACAAACGATTGGACTAGAGCTTGAAAGGAGCTTGGAACAAGGACCACTGGAGCTAGAGGATTCGAACGGCACTGGAATGACTTGATTTGGTGGCCGGAAAAGTGGTTGACAACGAGAAGCTTCTTCAACTGTTGTTGTCGTTTCTAGGCATTACGGTGAGCTGCTAGCTGTCGGACGGTGTCAAGGAGGAAGAGGGAAGAAGGAGGAAGAGATTGGCAGCGGCTGGTGGCAGTGAGAGGCAGTCTGGCGTGAAGAACGGGGAGGCACAATGAAGGTAAAGGAATGGGATGGCGGGGAAGGAAGCTTGTTTCTTGTTTTTGATATTTGTTTGTGTGTCTATGTGTGTGTATATATATATATATATTATAACTTTATATTAAATAAATCTCCACCACACATAATATACCCCTAATATATATATACATATATATATATATATATAGACACACACACAATAAATTAATAATATACACAATTTTTATTAAATAATTTTTAATAATAATACAAATAATGTAAATTAATAAAAATAATAATAGAAACAATAATGCACTAAAATTAATATTATTAAATTAATACTACCCAAATCATAACATCAATACTATAAGTTAAATGTTTAAAATAATAAGTTTCTAAAAAAATAAATATTTACGTAGAAAATATGTTTCACCATAAAATATTAATTATTAATCACAAATAAAAAAATAAAAAAATAAAAAATTTAAATTTTATTAACACTGCATATCTCAATTTATATAAAAATAAGGGTCACTACACCATATCATTCTTTTCTAATCTTCCTATAACGAATAATTGGTGGGTGATGTTAATTGTAATATCCCATGTTTTTAAACATTTTAACAATGTACCGGGATATGCAGTGTTAATAATTTTTGTGTATATATATTATAATGTTTTTACGAGTTGATATGTGTTTAAAACCTATTTTAATTATTGTGTCTTATTTACAGTGCTTTACGTAAAATTTTCCCGAGACTTGCATTTTCGGGAAAATTTTTACGTAAATAATTTATTATTAATTATTTTAAATATATCTTCGGACTTGCATGAACTCATATGTATTTTTAAATTACTAAATAGAGCCTATGTGTGTAAATATTTATTTAATTAGGGTTTAGTATTTTACCCTAATATTTTATTAATTAATTAATTGTTTTATTGTTATTTAATTATTTTTAATTAATATTAAATTTTAAAATATTAAATATTAAGTGTGTGGATGTGATTTTTTTCAAATATTTTATTAAAATTATTATTTTTATTATTTTTCTTTTTTGTTTTTTCTTTTTCTTTGTCTTTTCTTTTCTTTTCTTTTCTTTTCTTTTTCTTCTTCTTCTTATTCTCCTTCCCCGTGCCCGACCACTCCCTCACCACCAACCACCGCTGCAACTACCGTTCCCCTACCGTCGGTGTGCCTCCCGGCTTGCCACCGTCGTCCCCAGCCGTTCCCCGCCGCCAGCAGCCTCCTTCCCCGGTGCCGGCAGCCTCTTTTCTTCCATTTTGGCTGAAATTCTTCTCCTCGCCGTTCACCAACTTTCTGGCCACCATTTTTAACACCGCCAATCTCTTTCTTCTCCTTGAGCTCCGATGAGTGTGATTCTAGCTTTGGTTTGACCTTAAATGGTCTTGATTTGCTTAGGTTTTGAATTTTCCAATTCGATCATATTAGGGTTTTTTATTTTTTTGAGCTTCGAATTGCTTGATTCATGAAAACTCCCTTCAAAAATGTTGATCCTAGTAGCTTAATCTACATGTATAAATTTTTGTGGAATTTTTGGAGATTTTTTGGATTTTTGGGTATTTTTGAATATTTTAATATTATTTTCTAATTTTCGGAAATTAATTATTTAAATTATGAAATTGTGTTTTATGGATAAATTAGGTGTTTAAATGAATTATAGTAATTTATTTGGAATTTTTATGAATTTCAATGTATTTATTTTGAATTATTTGAGTTTATGTAAATTTGGGAAATTAGGGTTAATTATGTTTTTAATTGAATTTAATTGGATAATTGAGTTTAATTATTGATATTATTGATAAATATGTTGAGAAAATTAATATTGGATAATTGTATAATTTTTGGTGAATTTTTGAAGTAATTATAGTATATTTATATATATAAGGATATTTTGGTAATTTTACCATAAATTGGCTAAAAATGTAATCTAATTGGTTTTAATAGTTATTTAAGGTATAAAAATGATTTCTATAAATTATTTGGTATTTTTAACTAATTAAAACTATTTTTCGTGAATTATTTTTAATTATATATATAATATACGGTTTTACTAATAAAATGAGTTTTTATCGGTTTTTACAATGTTTTAAGGTTAATTACGTAATTTCTACGTATAAAATGTATTTCTATGATATAAGGGTATTTTTGGTATTTCTGAAATTATTCTGTGTTTGTGGACCCCGGTCAGTAGATTGTAGTCTGGAGTTCGACCGAGGGGTTGTGGTTGAGTGTTGAGCTTTTATTTCGAAGTGTGTTTCTTTGCAGGGTCGGCTTTACTCTTTGAGTAGAGAGATGTCCGTTTTACAGGGGAGGTTCTATCGAATTTTTGATAGAATTCTCGTAAAACGTGATGTCCGGTCGAACCCTAATTTCGATTCTGTGTTTAATATTCTAGATCAAATTCTAGGATTTCTGTTAGGTTTATTCTAATGTCGGTTATTTATTGTTTGTTTAGTTGCGCCGAGACCGAGGGCTAGTGGACCAGGCCCGTCGGACCCATCTCGTGGAGCGTACTAGAGTGAGTTACTATACTATATATATATATGCCTTAGGATGCATGATTTTAGAAATATATGTTTTATTTTGATTAAAATGCATAAATAATGTGATTTTTATTTAAGTATATTTTTGGTTTATTTTTAGTATATATTAAATTATATGCATGTTTTGTTAATAAATTGTATTTAAAATGTTTTTAAATATATTTCTAGCTTAATTTATAATTTGATTGGATTTATTTGACGTATATATATACTCGAAATATACCTGGTTTACTTTTGGTATATTTTCGGTATATATATGGTTTATATTGTTATTTTATTTAAATTCATGCATCATTTATTTGTGAATGGATGTTTTATATTATTAATGATGAAGGATATCAATAGAACGTGCTACCTAGTGGGCAGCACTAGGACTGAGTACGTACCGGTACGCCTATAGTATTTAGGCTATATTACTAACCATTTGTGGATATTGATGGAATATGATTATTTGATATGTGAGATATAGTTTGGAGGTGTGATTGCTGGAGCTCGGTTGACCAAGTGTCTCGAGGCCAATCACACTGGCAGTTAGACTGCTGGAGCTCGGTTGACTTAGTGTCTCGGGGCCAGTCTACTGTCTAAATGGATTAAGTGGATATATTTGGATCAAGTGAGCCTGTGTGGCTAGAGTGTTGTCTAACACTGTTTTTGAGGTTGAGATATCATAGGGTTCTATGTGATCCTTCATAAAAGATGATTTTCAATGAAACATATATATAAAATGATTTTATTGCATCTATGTGTATTTTCCTGTATATATACATATTAGATCTATATTGTTGACTGTATGCATTGTCATTTAGTGTGTATGTATATATATTATAGTAATTCACTCAGTGAGGTCTGACTCCCCTCCGTTGATAATTTTTCAGGAGAGTCAACATCTTCAGACCTCAGTAGCAGGCCTGTATGTCGGATTTCTTCCGCCCCGGCTTCCTTGTGTAAACTGCTTACTTGAGTCTTATTTTTATAATCTAGACACTGCAGTAGTTGTAAATTAATTATGGGATTTTATGTATTATATTTATGCGAGATATTGTATTATACTTGAACTGGATTTGTATTAAAAGATTTATATATATGAGATGAGATTTAATTTAAATCCAGTTGATGAAAAATAATATTGTGATATTTATGATTTTTATTTCCGCTGCATTATATATTGTTATTACTATTGCATGTTTTATTTTATTTTTAGGCTTGCTACGGGTTCCGGATTCGAAAGAATTCCCGTTCCCTAGCGCCGGTCATGGCCCCTGTTTTGGGTCGTGACATTAATTAATGTAAGGGTAGTGATGTTATTGATGAGAATGGTGGTGTTGTATGGTGGTGATTTTAAGGTGGTAATGGTGGTGTTGATGGGTAGTACTGGTGTTAATGAGTGTTGGTGGTTGTTTGGCAGTGCTTGTGTTACTGAGTGGTGGTGATGGTGTGGTGGTTATGTACAACTGTCATGATCCAAAACTAAGAGTCATGACCAGCGCTAAGGAACGGGAATTCTTTCGAATCCAGAACCCATAGCAAGCCTTAAAAAAAATAAAAAACATGCATTTCAGAAATAAAAGCACGAATGAATTAAAATTTTTCGAATCAATATATAAAAATAAATACTCAATATCTTTTCATAAATAAATATATATTCATAGAGTGTTCAAATACAAATTCAAATTCTCAGAGTATAAAGTATCAGACAAAACAATACTCTGCTAATACAATAACAATACTACAATCAAAATATATCACTTATTCCATTCTGGACAGTAGACTAGCCCCAAGATACTAAGTCAATTCAGCTCCAGCAGTCTGACTGTTAATGTGATTGGCCCCGAGACACTTGGTCAACCGAGCTCCAGTAATCACACCATCAATCATATCACATCTCAATCAAATCAATCAAATCATCTCAGTCATATCATAATTACCATAAAAAATTCTTCACTCAAACTTAATCTATCGCACCAGTACGTACTTGGTCTTAGTGCTGCCCACTAGGTAGCATGTTCTATTGATATCCTTCATTTATAATAATCATACATTGAGAAAACAAAGAGTGTAGAATAACATTCATAATAGCATAATAAACCATATATATACCAAAAATATACTTAAAATAATCTAAGTATATTTCAAGTATACATATGTAAAATAAATTCAAATCAATCATGAAATATACTAAAATAAACCCATGATATACAAAAAATATGTTACATTTAATTCAATAATAAAACATGCATATATTTGAAAATATATAAAAAATACACCAAAAATATATTTAAAACAATTTAAGTACAAATCAATAATATGACATGCATTTATTTAGGAATATACCTAAAATATACCTAAAGTATACTAATCATTTAATAAAACAATTATGAATAAATATACATTTAAAACATGTATATATATACTAAAATATACTAAAAATAAACCTAAATACCTAGTACGCATGTGTCAAAAATAAACCCTAAATATATCAAAGATATTGTAAATGTATATAGAAAATATGCATATATATACATCAAGATATACTAAAAATAAACTCAGATTATTCCAAATCATATTATAATTTAATCACTTTTAAAAACATATAATGAAAATGAATCCTAAGTCATGCATCATATATGCAATACATATATATATAGTATAATAACTCATTGATTAATGCTCCACAAGATAGACTCGACGAGCCTGGTTTGTTAGGCCTCGGTCTCGGCACAGCTAGAAAAATAAAATAGCAACAACCATCAGAATAAATTTCTAACTCTACGCTTCTAGGATTACTATAGAAAGACTCAATCAAAAATTCAAAACTAGACTCGGACCGGTTGTCACATTTTATGAGAAATCTATTAAAATTTCAGCGGAGTCTCCTATGTAAAATGGACATCTCCCTACAAAAGTAGGGCTGATCCTAAACTGAAAACATACTTCTAAAATCTCAAAGCACAACACCTCAAGTTGGGACTCCAAACTCCACAAATCCCCAATCGAGGTTCACAATTCACAAATCAACAATATTAACAGTAAAATAATAAAAACCATCAAAAACCCGTATAAATAATTAAAAGTCTTTATTTTCCAACTAGAACATAAAAGTCTAATTTAATTAATATTTGATAATAAAAATTCATAAATAGAATAAAATGCCCATTTACAATTAAACTAACATAAATTGTAAATAATATTTAAAATCACAATTTAACATCATTTAAAATAATAAAATACACATTTAATCTCAAAATAACAAATACACTTATTATTTACATAATATTCCAAAATTATCACAATTTAACTAATAAAATCTCAAATATTATATAATATTAATAAAAATTCAATTTTACAATTATTCAACATAACATAATAAAATTTCACATTTAATTGCATAAATAGTTTAATTATATACTAAAATTAGTTTAAAACCCATTTTATTACCAAAATAATAAATAATATATTATTTGAAAACAATTTTTGAAAAATAGTATTAATTAGTTAAAAATAATAATTAATTTATAAAAATCATTTTATTACCTTAAATAAATATAAAATCAACTAAAACAAAATATTTAACTATAATTGACACAAAATGTCACGACCCAAAACAGGGGCCATGACCGACGCTAGGGAATGAGAATTATTTCAAATCCGGAACCCGTGGCAAGCCTAAAATAAAATAAAACATGTAATAATAATAATAACAACACAATTAAATAAAATATTATGCAGTGGAAATAAAATCATAAATATCAAACTAGTATTTCCACCAAATGAGATTAAATCAAATCCTCATCTCATATATAAATAAACTTTTAATACAAGTTTCAGTTCAAATATTTAAAGAACATATCTCATATAATTATAATACAACAATCTCACAATCGACCATAACTACTGCAGTGTCTAGATTATAAAATAAAACTCAGATAAGCAGTTTACATAATAAAGCCGGGGCGGAAGAAATCCGGCGTACAGGCCTGCTACTGAGGTCTGATGATGTAATATCCCGTGTTTTTAAATATTTTAATACTGTATCGGGATATACAGTGTTAATAATTTTTGTATATATATTACGATATTTTTACGAGGTTGATAAGTATTTAAAATCTGTTTTAATTATTATGTATTATTTATAGTGCTTTACGTAAAATTTTCCCGAGACTTTTATTTTCAAGGAAATTTTCACGTAAATAATTTATTATTAATTATATTAAATATATTTTTGGACTTGCATGAACTCATACGTATTTTTAAAATACTAAACAAAGCCTATGCATGTAAATATTTATTTAATTAGGGTTTAATATATTACCCTAATATTTTACTAATTAATTAATTATTTTATTGTTATTTAATTATTTTTAATTAATATTAAATTTTAAAATATTAAATATTAAGTGTGTGGATGTGATTTTTTTCAAATATTTTATTAAAATTATTTATTTTATTATTTTCTTTTTTTCTTTTAATTTTTCTTTTCTTTTTCTTTTTCTTTTTCTTTTTCTTTTCTTTTCTTTTCTTTTCTTCTTCCCTTCTCTTCTTCCTTCCCGTGCCCGATCACCCACCATCGCTGCAACTGCCATTCCCCTACCGTCGGTGTGCCGCCAGCAGCTCCACCTTCCCCAGCCAGCTGCTTCACCGCCCCAAGCTCCTTCCCCGGCGCTAGCTGGCCCCCATTTTCCCCATTTGGCCGAAACTTCCTCTCCTCGCCGTCGACCACGATTTTGGCCACCATTTTTGACACCGCCGGTCTCTTTCTTCTCCTTGAGCTCCGGTGAGTGTGATTCTAGCTTTGGTTTGAGCTTAAATGGTCTTGATTTGCTTAGATTTCGAATTTTTGAATTCGGCCATATTAGGGTTTTTGATTTTTTTGAGCTTCGAATTGATTGATTCATGAAAAGTCCCTTCACAAATGTTGATCCTAGTAGCTTAATCTACATGTATGAATTTTTGGAGATTATTTGGATTTTTGGGTATTTTTGAATATTTTAATATTATTTTCTAATTTTTGAAAATTAATTATTTAAATTATGAATTTTTTTTATCGTTAAATTAGGTATTGAAATGAATTATAGGAATTTATTTTGAATTTTTATGAATTTCTAAGTATTTATTTTGAATTATTTGAGTTTATGTAATTTTGGGAAAATTAGGTTAAATGTGTTTTTATTTGAAATTAATTGGTAAATTGAGTTTAATTATTAATAATATTGATAAATATGTTGAGAAAATTAATTTTGGATAATTATACTATTTTTGGTGAATTTTTGAAGTAATTTTAGTATATTTATATATATAGGGGTATTTTGGTAATTTTACATAAAATTGGCTAAAAATGTAATTTAATTGGTTTTAATAGTTATTTAAGGTATAAAAATGATTTCTATAAATTATTTGGTATTTTTAACTAATTAAAACTATTTTTCGTGAATTATTTTCAATTATATATATAATATACGGTTTTACTAATAAAATGAGTTTTTATCGGTTTTTATTGTGTTTAAAGGTTAATTATGTAATTTCTACCTATACAATGTATTTCTATGTTATAAGGGTATTTTTGGTATTTTTGGAATTGTTCTGTGTTTGTGGACCCCGGTCGGTAGACTGTAGTTTGGAGTCCGACCGAGGGGTTGTGGTTGAGTGTTGAGCTTGTTTTTCGAAGTGTGTTTCTTTGCAGGGTCGGCTCTACTCTTTGAGTAGAGAGATGTCCGTTTTACAGGGGAGGTTCTGCCGAATTTTTGGTAGAATTCTCGTAAAACGTGATATCCAGTCGAACCCTAATCCTGTTTCTGTGTTTAATATTCTAGATCGAATTCTAGGATTTCTGTTAGGGTTATTCTGATTTTTATCGTTATTGTTTGTCTAGTTGCACTGAGACCGAGGGCTAGTGGACCAGGCCCGTTGGATCCATCTCGTGGAGCGCACTAATTTATGAGTTGCTATTTTATATATATATATGCTTAGGATGCATGATTTTAGAAATATATGTTTTATTTTGATTAAAATGCATAAATAATGTGATTTGTATTTAAGTATATTTTTGGTATATATTAAATTATATGCATGTTTTATTAATGAACTGTGTTTAAAATGTTTTCAAATATATCTCTAGTTTATTTTGTAATTTAACTGAATTTATTTGACGTATATATACTCGAAATATACCTGGTTTACTTTTGGTATATTTCTGGTATATATATGGTTTATATGGTTGTTTTATTTAAATTCATGCATCATTTATTGTGAATGAATGTTTTATATTTATTAATGAAGGATATCAATAGAACGTGCTACCTAGTGGGCAGCACTAGGACCGAGTACGTACCGGTACGCCTATAGCATTTAGGCTATATTACTAACCATTTGTGGATATTGATTAAATATGATTATTTCATGTGTGAGATATAGTTTGGAGGTGTGATTGTTGGAGCTCGGTTGACCAAGTGTCTCAGGGCCAATCACACTGACAGTCAGACTGCTGGAGCTCGGTTGACTTAGTGTCTCGGGGCCAATCTACTATCTAAATGGATTAAGTGGATATATTTGGATTAAGTGAGCCTATATGGCTAAAGTGTTGTCTAACACTGATTGAGGTTTCGATATCATAGGGTTCTATTTGATCCTTCATAAAAGATGATTTTCAATGAAATATATAAAATGATTTTATTGCATCTGTGTGTATTTGCCTGTATATATACATATTATATATATATACTCTAGACTGTATGCATTGTCATTTAGTGTGTATGTATATATATTATAGTAATTCACTCAGTGAGGTCGGACTCCCCTCCGTTGACTATTTTTCAGGAGAGTCAACATCTTCAGACCTCAGTAGCAGGCCTATACGTCGGATTTCTTCTGCCCCAGCTTCTTTGTGTAAACTGCTTACTTGAGTCTTATTTTTATAATCTAGACACTGCAGTAGTGGTAAATTAAATTGTGGGATTTTATGTATTTTATTTATGTGAGATATTGTATTATGTGAACTGGGTTTGTATTAAAAGATTTATATATATGAGATGAGATTTAATTTAAATCCAGTTGGTGAAAATGCTATTGTGATATTTATGATTTTTATTTCCGCTGCATTTGATATTGTTATTATTATTATTGCATGTTTTATTTTATTTTTAGGCTTGCTACGGGTTCTAGATTCGAAAGAATTCCCGTTCCCTAGCGCCGGTCATGGCCCCTATTTTGGGTCGTGACAGATGAAGATGACTCTCCTGAAAAATAGTCAACGGAGGGGAGTCAGACCTCACTGAGTGAATTACTATAATATATATACATGCATACTAAATGCCAATGCACACAGTCAAAAGTATACATAATATGTATGTATACAAGCAAATACACACAGATGCAATAAAATCATTTTATATATTTATTGAAAATCACCGTTTATGAAGGATCAAATAGAACCCTAGAATATCACAACCTCAAAACAGTGTTAGACAACACTCTAGCCATACAGGCTCACTTATTCCAAATATAATCACTCGATCCATTTGGACAGTAGACTGGCCTCAAGACACTAAGTCAACCGAGTTCCAGCAGTCTGACTGTCAGTGTGATTGGCCCTGAGACACTTGGTCAACCGAGCTCTAGCAATCACACTCCTAAATCATATCTCACATATCAAATAATCAAATCCAATCAATATCCACAAATGGTTAGTAATATAGCCTAAATGCTATCAGCGTACCGGTACGTACTCGGTCATAGTGTTGCCCACTAGGTAGCACGTTCTATTGATATCCTTCATTAAAATATAAAACATACATTCATAAAAATAAATGATGCATGAATTTAAAATAAACAGCAACATAAACCATATATATACTAGAAATATACCAAAAGTAAATCAGTTATATTTCGAGTATATATACGTCAAATAAATTTAATTAAATTACAAAATAAACTAGAAATATACTTAAAATTTTTTTAAACATAATTCATTAATAAAACATGCATATAGTTTAAAATATACCAAAAATAAACCAAAAGTAAACTAAAATAAACTCAAGTACTAATTAATACCATTATGCATTTTTAGTCAAAATAAAACATAGATTTCTAAAATCATGCACCATAGAGCATAAATATATAGAATAGTAACTCATAATTATTGCGCCCCTCGAGATGGGTCCGATGGGCCTGGTCCACTAGGCCTCAATCTCGGCGCAACTAAACAAACAGATAACGACAGGAATCATAATAAATCTAATAGAAGTTCTAAAGACTCGATCTAGATTATTAGAGATAGAATTAAATCAAAATTTGATTGGACATCACGTTTTACAAGAATTCTATCAAAAATTCGACAGAACCTTCCCTATAAAATGGACATCTCTCTACTCAAAGAGTAGAGCTGGCCCTACAAAGAAATACACTTCAAAAATAACACAAAATTCTCAATCACAATCCCTCGATCGGACTGCAAACTACAAATCACCGACCGAGGTCCACACTTCACAAAATATTTACAAAATACCAAAAATACCTTTATATAATAAAAATACATTTTATAAGTAGAAATTACGTAATTAAACCCTAAAACACAGTAAAAATCGATAAAAACTCATTTTATTTGAAAAATCATAAAATATATATATAATTTGAAAATAATTTATGAAAAATAGTTTTAATTAGTTAAAAATACTAAATAATTTGTAGAAATCATTTTTATGCCCTAAATAACTATCAAAACCAATTTAATTACATTTTTCGCCAATTTAGGGTAAAATTACCAAAATACCCCTATATATATAAATATACTAAAATTAATCCAAAAATAATATAATTGCACAAAATTAATTTTCTCAACGTATATTTCAATAATATCAATATCAATAAATAAACTCAATTAACTAATAAATTTCAATTAAACACATAATTAACTATATTTTCTCAAAATTACATAAATTATATAAATTCAAAATAAATACATAAAAATTCACAAAAATTCCAAATAAATTTCTATAATTCATTTAAATACCTATATTTACTATAAAACACAATTTAATAATTTAATTAATTAATTTTCGAAAATTAGAAAATAATAATAAAATAATCAAAAATACCCAAAAATCAAAATAATTTCCAAAAATTCTACAAAAATTCACACATGAAGATTAAGCTAAGGGGAGCAACATTTTTGAAGTAATTTTTCATGAATCAATCAAATTGAAGCTTAAAAAATTCAAGAACCCTAATAGGCTGAAATTTCAAAATCGAAACCTAGGCAAATCTAGACCATTTTAAGTGAAAAATAGCTTGGAATCACACTCACCGGAGCTCAAGGAGAAGATAGAGACTGCCGATGTAAAAAATGGTGGCCAGAATCACGTCGATTGATGGTGAGGATGAGTTTCGGCTTTCAGGCCAAAACGAGCTCCTCCGACGCTAGAAACGGCTGCTGCAGGTGGCGGGGAAGGCTGAGGAAGAAGGTGGCATGCCGGGAGGCACATTGATAGCAAGAGAATAGCATGACAGACGGTGGAACGGCGAGGAGGACGATCGGGAAGAAAGAGAGGGAGTCGGGGGCAAAACGGTAATTTGGCAAACTTTGGTTTTTTTTGACAATATTTAATGTATATATGCATATCCCTTATGAGCCAGGATTTGATGAAATAAATATCCCTACTAAAGCTAGACCAATTCAGATGAATGCTGAATTAGAACAGCATTGTAGGAAAGAAATCCAAGATCTTCAATCTAAAGGATTAATCTCTAAATCTTGGTCACCATGGAGTTGTGTAGCCTTTTATATTAATAAAGCTTCTGAACAAGAGAGAGGTACTCCTAGACTTGTAATAAATTACAAGCCTTTGAATACAACCCTCAAATGGATTAGGTATCCTATTCCAAACAAAAAAGATCTTCTTCAAAAACTCCATTCTGCATTTGTTTTTTCAAAATTTGATATGAAATCAGGATTTTGGCAAATACAAATTGACACAAAGCATCATTATAAAACTGCCTTTACTGTCCCTTTTGGCCAATATCAGTGGAATGTAATGCCCTTCGGTTTGAAAAATGCTCCTTCTGAATTTCAAAGAATTATGAATGACATTTTCAATCCTTATTTTGAATTTTGTATAGTTTATATTGATGATGTTCTTATTTTCTCAAAATCCATCGAGCAACATCTCAAGCATTTAAAGACTTTTCTCTATGTTTTCAAGAAAGTAGGTCTTGTGGTTTCTAAAAAGAAGATATCTCTCTTCCAAACTAGAATCAGATTCCTAGGACATTATATCTGTCAAGGAACCATTGTTCCTATAAAAAGATGCCTAGAATTTGCTAACAAGTTTCATGATAGAATTCTTGACAAAACCCAATTATAAAGATTTTTAGGCAGCCTTAACTATGTTCTGGATTTTTGTCCCAACATTAATAGGATAGCCAAACCTTTACATGATAGGTTAAAGAAGAATCCACCTCCTTGGACAGATGAACACACTAGAGTTGTCCAACACATAAAGAGATATATAGTTTCTATACCATGTCTTTATATAGTTGATCCTAGTCTTCCTAAAGTTGTAGAAACTGATGCTAGTGAATTAGGTTATGCTGGTATTTTAAAGCAAGTTCAAAATGGGCGGGAAGTAGTTGAACAGTATACTTCAGGTCATTGGAATGACACCCCAAAAGAACTACTCTACCATCAAGAAAGAAATTCTTTCCATTGTACTCTGCATCACAAAGTTTCAATTTGATTTACTCAATAAAAATTTTTTACTTTGAATTGATTGTAAATCTGCTAAAGAAATTTTACAAAAAGATGTTCAAAACATTGCATCAAAATAGATTTTTGCTAGATGGCAAGCTATTTTGAGTATCTTTGATTTTGAAATTGAATTTATTAAAGGAAATGCGAATTCTCTTCCAGATTTCCTTACAAGAGAATTTTTACAAAACAGATAAAGATGCCCCGCAAAAAGAAAGAACCCTCTGGTAAAGAAAGTTTAGATCCAGATAAAGTTGCCCCAACTAAAGTTCCCCTCCCTCTTTCTACTGAAAAGCCAATAAAGTCTTGACATGACATTGTCAGCCAGGAACAGAATAAAGATGACTTAACTAAAGCTCTTGCAATTCAACAATGGGTTGAATCGATCTTTAGAACTCCTGAACTCCTCCAGCCTATTCAAGCAACTCTGAAACCTCCAGTTTCAGAGCCTCCTAGTATTTTGGGCCTTCCTCCGCCCTCAGGTAAAGTCTCTCAGCCTATTTCAAAACCTGAGAAAGGTGAATCTTCTTCCTCTCAAATCCTTTCTTAAAATGATTTAACTCATGTGGCTACCCAAAGTAGTTCATAAATTGTTTTATCACAATCTAAAATAAAGTCCTCTGAATTTCTCACAAAAACCACTTTTCAAAACATCTTAACAATTGAAGATGGTTTTTATAACAAAAATCCTTTTATAGCAATGCAAAACCATTTTCCAAAAAATTGGTTTTTTAAACCTTGGGATCTTTCAAAACCCCAAGAGTATTATCAAACTATTTTGGAATTTACTAGTTCGGTAGAATTCAAACACTTCTACCATAAAGGATCCCACGACCCTTCTTACTCTACCTGCAAAATCCTTAAAGTCCTTCATCCTAAAGATTGGGGTCAAGATCTTTTTAAGCCCAAATCTTTCCCTGTAAATTTCCAAACCAAGCTCAAATTTTGCCTAACATTCTCTTATTAGGACTATGAACAAGCATGGTTCAACACCTTCCTTATCCAAAATCACTATGCCACCCACTCATGGTTATTTTTCTTAAGTGATAATGCTAATCTTTCCAAGTTTCCTACATGGTTCACCAGGTGGTGGAGTAACTATGGTCCTATCCCTGACATCCTTCCTTCTGATATTCATAATGGGTTTAACCTTTTTGAATCCCATTACAAACCCTCTTCTCCTAAGAAAAAGTTTCCTTCCTTATGCCTTTATTGTTCTAAGTTCTTCGTACCATGGGTCTCTCAATGGTATCTCAACTACTGATCCAATAATGGCATTTTAGTTCTACAAAGAAAATTTAAAGTGAAATGGTGGAATTCCTACAGGATTCCAGAAAAGGTTTCCAAAACAGCAATCTCTAAATGGCTTCAAAAGCATGGTTTCATTGGAAGTCCTCCCTCCCAGACCAACTTCCTTGCTAAAAAATCCCATGCCAGTGCCCTTCTTATAGCTGCCAAAATAGAAGAAGAATATTTCAACATAATGCAATAATTAGTCCAGTCTCGAGCTACTTCTTCTGCAACTTCCAGCCATTCTGAAGAGTCTGAGCCCTTCATCGATTTGGGTAATGACAATAAAGCTGACTGTTATGGTATCTTTAGCCCTATTAAGCCCACAGGCTTATAAAGTCTTGTAAAGTTCTTATTCTACAAATCCTTATAAATATTTATTTAGTTAGCCCAATAGGTTGAAAATCCTTAAGGACGGCCCATGTAAAAAAAAAGTATTTTAATATTCTCTATTTTCCAGGTCACCAAATTTGGGACACTCTCGGACAGCACTCAGGGAAATTTGACTTCTATGTCAAATACTCTCCTCCTGCCTCAGCAGCTATCCCTCTTCACTCTGTCAGACCACATGGGTGGGGCCCCGACTTCTTTTTTCAAGATCTGATAAGTGACTCGCCACTAAAAGTTAAGACACACTTCCAATAAAGTCTGAGGATAATTATTCCTCCTCCAATCACGGACGCATTAGGAACATCTCTGGCCCCTCTCACATGGGCTACTTTCTCCTGACGAATCTCAAGCCTCTACAGCATCCCCTCTCAAGCTCTATATATAGAAGCCTTTTACAGCCTTTCAAGGAGAGAGAAGTTGGAAGAAAAAAGAGAAACACTCTAAAAAGAGGAGGAAAGTTTGAAAAGCTTAGCTTTCCTCTCCAAGTAAATTAGATTAAAAAATTGTTTTATCATTTCACCAAGCTTAATATAGTTCTCTGTAATCTCTCTTCTTCCCTATAACTCCTTTGCTGCGGATTAAAGAACGAACTTCTGTAACCTTCCCTTACTTGGATTTTAACAAAGAAAAGAAAATTTTCTTTCCCTGTAAGATTATTTTCTTATATTTTCTTATGTTTAATTATGTATTATAGTTTCCTTATGCTTTATTTACTTTAAAGATTTATTTATTTTCTGCATTTCTTCTTTAAAGCTTTCTTTACTTTCTGTATTCATTAAGTATGCTCTGTGCTCGCCTAAGAAATTAGGATCTTGCACATCAGAAATTTTGTATTATTTTGCTGCATTTTGGACCGATAACCTCCGTGTCTAAGCCTGTGACTGGAGCATGAGACCGGCATTGTGCCTATATCTTGCATCTGCATCATCACTATTCCTTGCTTGCTTACTATCCCTTAGATCCTTTAGGCGTTCCTGGTATATATATATATATTATATGTGTATAGGTACACACACAAGTCATACACAAACACCTAATATACACAATTCAAAATTAACAACAATTAAAATTAATACTATTTTTAAAATAATTGGATAATAAAAATATTATCCTTAATAATATTAAACAATAAAAATATTGCTAATGATATTAATAATGAAAATAATAACCATGATAATAATAACAAAAAACACAATTGAAATTAACAACATTATAAACAATATTTATGAAATAATTTAATAATGCAATAATGTCAATCAATAGGAATAAAATAATAATAATATTAGTACTTAAAAAAATATTAAAATAACCATGCACTAAATTAACATTATTAAAATAATAGTATTTGAAAATAATAAATATATATAATGGAATTTAAATGACTAAAATAATAAATTCCAAATTAATATATTTACATAGAAAATTCAATTAAACATACAATAATGATAATAAATCACAAAATAGTAAAATAATTAAATATAACTTTTAAATTTTATTAACACTGCATATCTCATTATTTAATAAAATAATTTAAAAACCAGGGTTATTATAGTCTCCCCTTCTTATAAGAATTCGTCTCCGAATTCAAGAAAATAATTATTATAAGAATCAAGGAGGAAAGAGATACGGGTAAGAAGCTCGCATCTCAACTTCAGTCTCCTAGGTAAGCTCTTCCATGTTGTTGCTTCGCCACAACACCTTGACCATCAGAAATTGCTTCGAACGTAACTCTCGAATTTGATAGTCTATAATCATAACTGATTCCTTCTTGAACTGTCACGACCCAAACTAGGAGTCATGACCGGCGCTAAGGAACGAGAATTTTTTCGAATTCGGAACCCGTAATGAGCCTTAGAAAATGAAATCATGCAATAAATAATTAAAAAGTACAACAGAATAAAAAAAAATTGAATCAATATATCAAATCAATACTCTAAATCTTTTCATAAATGAATACATATTCATACAATTCCAAATACAATTTCTCAGAGTATTGAATATCAAAATAAAATACTACTCTTCCGATACAATAACACTACTACTGCAGTTTCTAGAATACCAATCAGAGTTCAAATTACACATTTGCATAAAATAGCCGGGACTAAAGAACACCGGCGAGGAACTCTACAACTAAGGTCTGACGATATGGGATCTCATGAAAAAAAATAATTGAGGGGGGTCAGACCTCACTGAGTGAATTATTATACTATATATACATGTGTAATATCCCGTGTTTTTAAATATTTTAATATTGTATCGAGATATACAGTGTTAATAATTTTTGTATATATATTATGATATTTTTACGAGTTGATATTTATTTAAAACCTATTTTAATTATTGTGTCTTATTTACAGTGCTTTACGTAAAATTTTCCCGGGACTTGCATTTTCGGAGAAATTTTCACGTAACTAATTTATTATTAATTATATTAAATATATTTTCGGACTTGCATGAACTCATACGTATTTTTAAATTACTAAATAAAGCCTATGCGCGTAAATATTTATTTAATTAGGGTTTAATATATTACCCTAATATTTTACTAATTAATTAATTATTTTATTGTTATTTAATTATTTTTAATTAATATTAAATTTTAAAATATTAAATATTAAGTGTGTGGATGTGATTTTTTTCAAATATTTTATTAAAAATTATTTTTTTTTCTTTTTCTTTTCTTTTTTCTTTTCTTTTCTTTTTTCTTTTCTTCTCTTCTTCTCCTTCCTTCTTCCTTTCCCGTGCCCGACCACTTCCTTACCGCCAACCACCATCTGTCACGCCGTTCCCTTGCCATCGGTGTGCCTCTTGGCTTGCCACCTTTGTCCTCAGCCGTTCTCCGCCGCCAGCAGCTCCTTCCCAGCGCCGGCCAACCCATTTTTCCCATTTTGGCTGAAATTTCCTCTCCTCGCCATCGACCACGATTCCGGCCACCATTTTTGAAACCGCCAGTCTCTTTCTTCTCCTTGAGCTCTGGTGAGTGTGATTCTAGCTTTGGTTTGAGCTTAAATGGTCTTGATTTGCTTAGGTTTCGAATTTTCCATTTCGGCCATATTAGGGTTTTTGATTTTTTTTAGCTTCGAATTGCTTGATTCATGAAAACTCCCTTCAAAAATGTTGATCCTAGTAGCTTAATCTACATGTATGAATTTTTTTGGAATTTTTGGAGATTATTTGGATTTTTGGGTATTTTTGAATATTTTAATATTATTTTCTAATTTTCGGAAATTAATTATTTAAATTATGAAATTGTGTTTTATGGTTAAATAAGGTGTTGAAATGAATTATAGGAATTTATTTGGAATTTTTATGAATTTCTAAGTATTTATTTTGAATTATTTGAGTTTATGTAATTTTGGGAAAATTAGGTTAAATGTGTTTTTATTTGAAATTAATTAGTAAATTGAGTTTAATTATTGATATTATTGATAAATATGTTGAGAAAATTAATTTTGGATAAATATACTATTTTTGGTGAATTTTTGAATGAATTTTAGTATATTTATATATATATGGGTATTTTGGTAATTTTACACAAAATTGGCTAAAAATGTAATTTAATTGGTTTTAATAATTATTTAAGGTATAAAAATGATTTCTACAAATTATTTAGTATTTTTAACTAATTAAAACTATTTTTCGTGAATTATTTTCAATTATATATATAATATACGATTTTTCTAATAAAATGAGTTTTTACTGGTTTTTACAGTGTTTTAAGGTTAATTATGTAATTTCTACCTATAAAATGCATTTCTATGTTATAAGGGTATTTTTGTATTTCCTGAATTGTTCTGTGTTTGTGGGCCCCGGTCGGTAAATTGTAGTCTGGAGTCCGACCGAGGGGTTGTGG
Organism: Mallotus nudiflorus; assembly: GCA_947683625.1. Taxonomy (NCBI): domain Eukaryota; kingdom Viridiplantae; phylum Streptophyta; class Magnoliopsida; order Malpighiales; family Euphorbiaceae; genus Mallotus; species Mallotus nudiflorus. The sequence continues at coordinate 860,149 of CANTUR010000481.1, forward strand.
TTAAGTGTTGAGCTTGTTTTTCGAAGTGTGTTTCTTTGCAGGGTCGGCTCTACTCTTTGAGTAGAGAGATGTCCATTTTACAGGGGAGGTTCTGTCGAATTTTCGATAGAATTCTCGTAAAACGTGATATCCGATCGAACCCTAATCTCAATTCTGTGTTTAATATTCTAGATCAAATTCTAAGATTTGCTGTTAGGTTTATTCTAATGTCGGTTATTTATTATTTGTTTAGTTGCGCCGAGACCGAGGGCTAGTGGACCAGGCCCGTCGGACCCATCTCGTAGAGTGCACTAGGGTGAGTTACTATTTTATATATATGTGCTTTAGGATGCATGATTTTAGAGATACATGTTTCATTTTAACTAAATATGCATAAATAACGTGATTTGTATTTAAGTATATTTTTGGTATATTTTTGGTATATATTAAATTATATGCATGTTTTATCAATAAATTATATTTAAAATGTTTTTAAATATATTTTGAGCTTAATTTATGATTTAATTGGATTTATTTGATGTATATATACTCGAAATATACCTGGTTTACTTTTGGTATATTTTCAGTATATATATGGTTTATATTGTTATTTTATTTAATTTCATGCATCATTTATTTGTGAATGAATGTTTTATATTTATTAATGAAGGATATCGATAGAACGTGCTACCTAGTGGGCAGCACTAGGACCGAGTACGTACCGGTACGCTTATAGCAGATAGGCTATATTACTAACCATTTGTGAATATTGATGGAATATGATTATTTGATGTGTGAGATGTGATTTGGGTGTGATTGCTGGAGCTCGGTTGACCAAGTGTCTCGGGGCCAATCACACTGGCAGTCAGACTGCTGGAGCTCGGTCGACTTAGTGTCTTGGGGCCAGTCTACTGTCTAAATGGATTAAGTGGATATATTTGGATTAAGTGAGCCTATATGGCTAGAGTGTTGTCTAACATTGATTGAGGTTTCGATATCATAGGGTTCTATTTGATCCTTCATAAACGATGACTTTCAGTAATATATATATAAAATGATTTTATTACATCTATGTGTATTTGCCTGTATATATACATATTATATATATATATATATATATATTGTTGACTGTATGCATTGTCATTTAATGTGTATGTATATATATTATAGTAATTCACTCAGTGAGGTCTGACTCCCCTCCGTTGACTATTTTTCAGGAGAGTCAACATCTTCAGACCTCAGTAGCAGGCCTGTACGCCGGATTTCTTCCGCCCCGGCTTCTTTGTGTAAACTGCTTACTTGAGTCTTATTTTTATAATCTAGACACTGCAGTAGTGGTAAATTAAATTGTGGGATTTTATGTATTTTATTTATGTGAGATATTGTATTATGTGAACTGGATTTGTATTAAAAGATTTATATATATGGGATGAGATTTAATTTAAATCCAGTTGGTGAAAATACTATTGTGATATTTATGATTTTTATTTCCGCTGCATTATATATTGCTACTATTAGTGCATGTTTTATTTTATTTTTTAGGCTTGCTACGGGTTCCGGATTCGAAAGAATTCCCGTTCCATAGCGCCGATCATGGCCCTTGTTTTGGGTCGTGACAACATGCGATCTAAAACATATCCACTCATGCATTCACATAAATGTATATATATTCACGCATTCTACGCATATGCCGATTCTGCTTACATAAATATACTAAATGCAAAAAAACATTTAATTTAATTCATGAAGGATTCATAGAACCCTAATAATAGCAACCTTAATCAATCCCAACATCACTCTAGCCATACAGGCTCACTTGATTCCAAATATAACACTTATTCTAATCTGGACAACAAACTGGCCCCGAGACACTAAGTCGACCGAGCTCCAGCAATTAGGCTGTTAGTGTGATTGGCCCCGAGACACTTGGTCAACTGAGCTCTAACAATCACACTATCTATCACCTCACATCTCAATCAACCCAATAGACCATTCATTCCACTATAGACAGTAGACTGGCCCCAAGACATTAAGTCGACCGAGCTCCAGCAGTCTAACTGTCAGTGTAATTGGCCCCGTAATCACACTATCTAACATACCATTAATCTTAGTCAAATCAATAAAATCAATTATAATCACCAAAATCAATTCTCACTCAACCCTTATCTATCGCATCGGTACGTACACGGTCCTAGTGCTGCTCACTGGGAAGCACGTTTTATTGATATCCTTCATTTACATAAATCATTCATTCTGAAATTAATTAATGTAAAACAATATTCATAATAGTAAAATCAACCATATATATATATATATATATATATATACCTAAAATATACCCAGTATATTTCGGGTATATATATATATATATATATATATATGCCAAATAAAGTATAAAATATACTAAAGGTAAATCATTAATATAGTTAAAACAATTAAGTGTGTATCAATAATACAATATGCATTTACTTAAAAATGTACCTAAATATACAAAGAATATATCCTAAGTACACAAATTACTTAATAAAACAATTATGTATAATTATTCATTTAAATATGTGTTTAGGTTTAACATATATTCACAAATATACTAAAAATAAACCTAACTATCTAGCATGCATATATCAAAAATAAACCCTAAATATACGACTAATGTTTTAGGTTTAAATTAATAATAAAACATGTATTTATTTGGAAATATATCTAAAATACACCAAAAATAAACTTAAAAACAATTTAAGTGTAGGTTTATAATATAGCATGCAATTATTTAAGAATAAACTTGAAATATACCGAAACTATACCTAAAGTATACTAATCATTTAATAAAATAATTATGACTAAGTGTACATTTTAAAACATGTGTATAATACTCAAATGTATTAAACCTAAACCTAATTGTTTAATGTGGATATATCAAACTAACATGCATAATTATTTAATATGCATATATATAAAAATACAACCCTAGATATACTAAAAATATTATAATTTAAATCACTTTAAAAACATATAATGAAAATGAGAAACCCTAAGTGATGCATCCTATATGCAATACATATATATACAGTATAATAACTCACATGTTAGCGCTCCACGAGACTGTCACGACCCAAAACAGGGGCCATGACCGGCGCTAGGGAACGGGAATTCTTTCGAATCCGAAACCGTTAGCAAGCCTAAAATAAAATAAAACATACAATAGTAATAATAACAGTATTTAATGCAGCGGAAATAAAATCATAAATATCAAAATAATATTTCCATCAAACAAAATTAAATCGAATTCTCATCTCATATATAAATAAATCCTTTAATACAAGTTTCAGTTCAAATTCTTAAAATACATAACTCACACAAATATAATACATAAAACTCACAAATTTATTTATAACTACTGTAGTGTCTAGATTATAAAAATAAAACTCAAGACTCAGATAAGCATTTTACATAAAGAAGCCGGGGCATAAGAAATCCGGTGTACAGGCCTGCTATTGAGGTCTGAAGATGAGGACTCTCCTGAAAAATAGTCAACGGAGGGGAGTCAAACCTCACTGAGTGAATTACTATAATATATATACATGCATACTAAATGCCAATGCACATAGTCAACAGTATATATATAATAAGCATATATACAAGCAAATACACACAAATGCAATAAAATCATTTTATATATTTTTATTGAAAATCACAGTTCATGAAGGATCAAATAGAACCTTAGAAAATTGCAACCTCAAAACAGTGTTAGACAACACTCTAGCCATACAGGCTCACTTATTCCAAATATAATCACTTGATCCATTTGGACAGTAGACTGCCCTCGAGACATTAAGTCAACCGAGCTCCAGCAGTCTGACTGTCAGTGTGATTGGCCTTGAGACACTTGGCCAACCGAGCTCCAGCAATCACACTCCCAAATCATATCACACATCAAATAAATCAATTCCAATCAATATCCTCAAACTGGTTAGTAATATAGCCTAAATGCTATAAGCGTACCGGTACGTACTCGGTCCTAGTGCTGCCCACTAGGTAGTACGTTCTATTGATATCCTTCATTAAAACATAAAACATACATTCATAAAAATAAATGATGCATAAACTTAAATAAAATAGCAACAATAACCATATATATATACTAGAAATATACCAAAAGTAAACCAGGTATATTTCGAGTATATATATAACGAAATAAACTAAAAATATATTCAAAAACATTTTAAACCTAATTTATTAGCAAAACATGCATATAATTTAAAATATACCAAAAATATACTAAAGATAAACCCAAATAAACTAAAAATAAACTTAAGTACTAATTGAATTATTTATGCATAATTAATCAAAATAAAACATATATTTCTAAATCATGCACCCTAAAGCATATATATATATATAATAGTAACTCACACTTAGTGCGCTCCTCGTGATGGGTCCGACGGGCCTGGTCCACTAGGTCTCGGTCTCGGCGCAAATAAATAACAGACATCAGAATAAACCTAACAGAAAATCCTAGAAACTCGATCTAGAATAACATACTTTATTTTTTGTTTTAATATTAAATGTATATGTATATATATATATACTTTACGCTATATATTAAAATAATATAAAATCACACACATTAATTATACACATAAAAATAATAAAAAAAATATTAAAACTAATTAACAAATAATAAAATATTAGGGTAATTAATTAAACCCTAATTAAATAAATAAGTACACATATATACGTTATTTAGTACTTCAAAAATATATATGAGTTCATGCAAGTCCGGAAATCTATTTAATATAATTAATAATAAATAATTTACGTGAAAATTTCCCCAAAAATAGTATTCTCGGGAAAATTTTACATAAAACACTTAAAATAATATACAATAATTAAAATAAGTTTTAAATACATATTAACTCGTAAAAATATCATAATTATATACAAAATTATTAAAACTGCATATCCCGATGCAAAATTAAAATATTTAAAAACTTGGGATATTACAGAGACAACCTCGGCGATCCTGATCCGTTAGGCTTCGGTCTCAGCGCAGCTCAAAAAATAAAATAATAATAACTGTCAGAATAAACTTTTAACTCTATACTTCTAGGATTACTATAGACAGATTAAATCAAAAATTCAGAATTTGACTCAAACCGGTTGTCACGTTTTATGAGAAATCTACCAAAATTTTGACAGAGTCTTCTCTGTAAAATGGACATCTCTCTACTCAAAGAGTAGAGCTGGTCCTGCAAAGAAAATACACTTCGAATAAACACAATTCACAATCCCTCAGTCAGATTCCAAACTACAATTTCATTGACCGAGGTCCACGATTCACAGAATACTACAGAACACATGAAAATTTTCAAAAATACCCTTCAATACTCAAAATATAACAATTTAGATATTCAAATGCTAAAAATATTTATTTAATCGATAAATACACAAAAACCCTAATTTTTAATAAAATATTATTAAAAGTCGGTAATTCTCAATAAATTCATAAATATTAACCAAAATACATTTTATAAATCCAAATTACATAATTAACCCTAAAACACATTAAAAATCGATAAAAACTCATTTATTTAGAAAACTCGTATATTATATATAATTTGAAAATAATTTACGAAAAATAGTTTTAATTAGTTAAAAATACTAAATAATTTATAGAAATCATTTTTATACCTCAAATAACTATTAAAACCAATTTAATTATATTTTTAATCAATTTATTATCAAATTACCAAAATACCCCTAGTTATATAAATTCCCTAAAATTAATAAAAAATTCACCAAAAATAGTATAATTACTCAACAATAAATTTCTCATCATATAATTCAATAATATCAATAAATATACTCAATTAACCAATTAATTTCAATACAATACATAATTAACCTAATTTTTCCAAAATTACATAAACTAAATAAATTAAAAATATTTATATAAAAATCACAAAAATTACAAATAAATTTCTAAAATTCATTTTAACACCTATAAAAACCATAAAACACAATTTCATAATTTAATTAGTTAAATTTCAAAAATTAGAAAATATTAATAAAATAATAAAAAATTCACAAAAATCAAAATAATTCCCAAAAATTCCACAAAAATTACAACATGTAGATTGAGCTACTAGGATTAATCTTTATGAATAAAGTTAGCTTGAATCATCAAAATTGAAGCTCAAAAAACTTCAAGAACTCAAGTTAACCGAAATTGAAAATTCAAAACCTAGGGAAATCTAAACCAAATCAAGTGAAAAAAACTTGAAAATGCACTCACCGGAGCTCAAGGAGAAGATAGAGACCGGTGGCACTTCAAATGGTGGCCGGAATGGTTGTGATTGGAGTTAATGGTAACTTTCGGTTTCTTTGAGAAAAACTGGCCAAAACTCGCTGGAAATGGAAGGAAAGGGCGCTAGAGGGAGCTAGGGATGGTGGTGGTTGGCTGAGAGGCACTTCACTTATGAAGAAACAGAGTGAAAAATGCCAGAACGGGGAAGGGGGTGATCAAGAATGAAGATGGTGATGTTGATGGCATAATCGTAAATATGGCTAACTTTTTGATTTGGTAAATATAATATGTATATGTATGTATATATATCTATATTTTATGTTATTTAATATATAAATATTGTACCCAATTTAATATACACCACACACTTAAATAATAATAATAATATATATATATATATATATATATATACACATTTAATTATTATTAAAACTATATAATATAATACAATTTAATTAAAATAAACCCTAATTTTAATTTAAATGTGCATATATGCATGTATACGTATATTTTTTATTCGACACTTAAAAATCATGCATGGACTCATGCAAATTCACAAAACCATCTAAAATAATTAATATTTATTTATTTACATTTTAATTTTCTCGAAAATAAAACTCTCAGGAAAATTTTACATAAAAGACTTAAAAATAATTAAAAATGCCTTTAATAAATAACAAACTAATTAAATAATCATAAATATATATTAAAATTATTAACACTGCATATCCCGATGCAGTTTAAAATTATTTAAAAACTCGGGATATTACATGAACTTCAGATCTTCGTTCATTTCTACATTGTTCGGTTGCAACATGTGCGAAGTGTCCGAAATACACTCTCTCAGTATCGAGACATGGAACACTGGATGCTTTGGAAATAGAATTCGAGGCAAAGCCAACCAATATTGTCACGACCCAATCTAAGAGTCATGACCGGCACTAGCGAACGGGAATTCTTTCGAATCTAGAACCCGTAGCAAGCCTTAGAAAATAAAATCATGCATTTAATAAATAAAAAGTACGAAAAAATTAAAATTTTCAAAATCAATATATAAAGTAAATAATCCAAATCCTTTGTAATATCTCGAGTTTTTAAATATTTTAATACTGCATCGGGATATGCAGTGTTAATAATTTTCGTATATAATATTAATATTTTATGAGTTTGTTATTTAATTAAAGCTAATTTTAATTTTTTTATATTATTTTAAGTACTTTACGTAAAATTTTCCTGGGACTTGCATTTTTGGGGAAATTGACACGTAAATTATTTATTATTAATTATTTTAAATAGATTTCCACATTTGCATGAACTCATATGTATTTTAAAAGTACTAGATAGAGTGTATATATGTGTATTTATTTATTTAACTAGAGTTTAATTAATTACCCTAATATTTTTATTATTTATTATTAGTTTTAATATTATTTAATTAATTTTTTTTAGTGTATAAATTATTAAAAATATTAAATTATATGTGTGTGGTGTATATTTAATGTATGTGAGTTTATATTATTTTAATATATAGAGTAAATGTGTATATATATCTATATATATATATATATATACATATACATTTATTATTTAAACAAAATATAAAGTTTGAGTTATTTATGAGTTTGTCATCGAAGCTTCTCCTTCTTCCCCAATCACCTCTCATCGCTAACCACCGTCTGTCATGCCATTCCCTTGCCGTCGGTGTGCCTCCCGGCGTGCCACCTCCTTCCCCAGCCTTCCCCGCCGCCAGTAGCTCCCTTGTCACGACCCAAAATAGGGGCCATGACCGGCGCTAGGGAACGGGAATTCTTTCAAATCCAGAACCCGTAGCAAGCCTAAAAATAAAATAAAACATGCAATAATAACGATAACAATATTATATGCAGCGAAAATAAAAAAAATCATAAATATCATAATAGCATTTTCATTAACTAGATTTAATTTAAATCTCAACTCATCACATATATATATAATCCCTTTAATACAATCCAGTTCAAATAATACAATATCTCGCATAAATAAATACATGAAATCCCATAATTTAATTTACAACTACTGCAGTGTCTAGATTATATAAAAATAAAACTCAAATAAGTAATTTACACAAAGAAGTCGGGGCGGAAGAAATCCGGCGTACAGGCCTGCTACTGAGGTCTGAAGATGTTGACTCTCCTAAAAAATAGTCAACGGAGGGGAGTCAGACCTCACTGAGTGAATTACTATAATATATATACATGCACACTAAATGACAATGCATACAGTCAACACTATATATAATAGGTATATATACAGGCAAATTCACACAGATGCAGTAAAAATCATTTTTATATATTTTATCTGAAAACCATTGGTTATGAAGGATCAAATAGAATCCTAGGAAATCGCAACCTCAAATCAGTGTCAAACAACACTCTAGCCACACAGGTTCACTTAATCCAAATATATCCACTTAATCCATTTAGACAGTAGACTAGCCTCGAGACACTAAGTCAACCGAGCTCCAGCAGTCTGACTGTCAGTGTGATTGGCCCCGAGACACTTGGTCAACTGAGCTCCAGCAATCACACCTCCAAACCATATCTCACACATATCAATAATCACATCCAATCAATATCCACAAATGGTTAGTAATATAGCCTAAATACTATAGGCGTACCGGTACGTACTCGGTCCTAGTGCTGCCCACTAGGTAGCACGTTCTATTGATATCCTTCATTAATGAATATAAAACATTCATTCACAAATATAAATGATGCATGAATCTAAATAAAATAACAATATAAACCATATATATACCGGAAATATACCATAAGTAAACCAGGTATATTTCGAGTATATATACGTCAAATAAATCCAATCAATTCATAAATTAAACTAGAAATATATTTAAAAACATTTTAAATATAATTTATTAACAAAACATGCATATAATTTAATATATACCAAAAATAAACCAAAAATATACTTAAATACAAATCATACTATCTATGCATTTTAATCAAAATAAAACATATATTTCTAAATCATGCATCCTAAAGCATATATATATAGTATAGTAACTCACAAATTAGTGCGTTCCACGAGATGGGTCCGACGGGCCTGGTCCACTAGCCCTCGGTCTCGGCGCAACTAAACAAACAATAACGACAAAAAAATTAGAATAGCCCTAACAGAAATCCTAGAATTCGATTTAGAATATTAAACACAGAATTGAGATTAGGGTTCGATCGGACATCACGTTTTACGAGAATTCTACCGAAAATTCGACAGAACCTCCCCTGTAAAATGGACATCTCTCTACTCAAAAGAGTAGAGCCGACCCTACAAAAAAACACACTTTGAAAAACAAACACCACATCTCATTCATAACCCCTCGGTCGGACTCCAGACTACAGTCCACCGATCGGGGTCCACAAACACAGAACAATTTAGAAATACCAAAAATACCCTTATCTCATAGAAATTCATTTTATAAGTAAAAATTACATAATTAACCTTTAAACACTATAAAATCCGATAAAAACTCATTTTATTTGAAAAATCGTATATTATATATATAATTGAAAATAATTCACGAAAAATACTTTTAATTAGTTAAAAATACTAAATAATTTGTAGAAATCATTTTTATACCTTAAATAACTATTAAAACCAATTAAATTACATTTTTAGCCAATTTAGGATAAAATTACCAAAATACCCCTATATATGTAAATATACTAAAATTACTTCAAAAATTCACCAAAAATAGTATAATTATCCAAAATTAATTTTCTCAACATATTTATCAATAATATCAATAATTAAACTCAATTATCCAATTAAATTCAATTAAAAACACATTTAACCTAATTTCCCAAAATTACATAAACTTCAATAATTCAAAATAAATACATAGAAATTCATAAAAATTCCAAATAAATTCCTATAATTAATTTCAACACCTAATTTAACCATAAACCCCAATTTCATAATTTATTTAATTAATTTCCGAAAATTAGAAAATAATATTAAAATATTCAAAAATACCCAAAAATTCCACAAAAATTCATACATGTAGATTGAGCTACTAGGATCAACATTTGTGAAGAGAGTTTCCATGAGTCAATCAATTCGAAGCTCAAAAAAATTGAAAACCCTAATATGGCCGAATTCGAAAAATCAAAACCTAAGCAAATCAAGACCATTTTAGCTCAAACCAAAGCTAGAATCACACTCACCGGAGCTCAAGGAGAAGAAAGAGACTGGCGGTGTCAAAAATGGTGGCCGAAATCATCGTGATCGACGGTGGAAGGAAATTCAGCTTCTCCGACCAAAATCCACTTTCAGACACCGGAAACGGCTACAACAGGCGGCGGAAGAGGCTGAGGAAGGTGGTGGCACGCTGGACGGCACACCAACGGCAAGAAATTGGTAGTTACAGGCGTCAGGACGGCGAGGGAAACGGTCGGGAGGGAGAAGAGAGAAATCGGGGGGCAATTCTATAATTTTCCAAAAAACTTGATTTTTTGACATATTATATGTATATATATATACTTTATACTATATATTAAAATAATATTAAATTACACACATTGAATATACACCACACACATATAATTTAATATTTTAATAATTTATACTAAATAAAAATAATTAAATAACAATAAAACTAATAAATAATTAATAAAATATTAGGGTAATATATTAAACCCTAATTAAATAAATATCGCACACATACACGGTGTTTAGTAATTTAAAAATACGTATGAGTTCATGCAAGTCCGAAAATATATTTAAAATAATTAATAATAAATTATTTACGTGAAAATTTCCCCGAAAAAAAAAAGTCTCGGGAAAATTTTACGTAAAGCACTATAAATAAGACACAATAATTAAAATAGGTTTTGAATACATATCAACTCGTAAAAATATCATAATATATATATGGAAATTATTAACACTGCATATCCCGGTACAGTGTAAAAATATTTAAAAACACGGGATATTACATCCCTATTCCGTCGTGGTTTGGCCAGAATAAGCTCGGGAAGTCGAAACTTGAGCCACCCATCGTTCACAGCATTTTCGGCCACCATTTTCGACACCGCCGGTCTCTTTCTTCTCCTTAAGCTTCAATGTGTGTGATTCCAAGCTTTGTTTCACTTAAAATGGTCTAGATTTGCTTACGGTTTCAATTTTGGTAATTCGGCCATTTTAAGGTTCTTTATTTTTTTGAACTTTGAATTGATTGATTCATGAAAAATTTCTTCACAAATGTTATTCCCCTGAGCTTAATATTCATTTTTGAATTTTTTTAGAATTTTTGGAATTTATTTTGATTTTTGGGTATTTTTGAATATTTTATTATTACTTTCTACTTTTCAAAAATTAATTAAATAAATTATGAAATTGTGTTTTATGATAAATATAGGTGTTTAAATGGATTATAGAAATTTATTTGGAATTTTTATGAATTTCTATGTATTTATTTTGAATTTATTTAGTTTATGTAATTTTGGAAAAATAGGGTTAATTGTGTGTTTTTAGTTGAAATTAATTAGTTAATTGAGTTTATTTATTGATATTATTGATAAATATATTGAGAAATTTAATTTTGTGCAATTATATTATTTTTGGTGAATTTTTGATTGAATTTTAGTATATTTATATATATAGGGGTATTTTGGTAATTTTTACCCTAAATTGGCTAAAAATGTAATTAAATTGGTTTTTGTAATATCCCGTGTTTTTTTTAAAATATTTTTACACTGTACCGGGATATACAGTGTCAATAATTTTTATGCATTATACGATATTTTTATGAGTTAATATGTATTTTAAACCTATTTTAATTACTGTCTATTATTTTCAGTATTTTACATAAAATTTCCCGGGGACTTTCATTTTCGGGGAAATTTCCACGTAAACAATGTATTATTAATTATTTTAAATGTATTTACGGGTTTGCATGAACTCATACATATTTTAAATTATTAAATAAAGCCTGTGTGTGTATATTTATTTAATTAGGGTTTATATTACCCTAATATTTTATTATTTATTTATTATTATTTGATTATTTTATTTATTATTAAATTATTAAATTTATTATTTTATTATTAATTATTTATTAATATTTAATTATTTTAATTTATTTTATTTTTTTTCTTTTTTTTCTTTTCCTTTTTCTTTCTTTTTCTTTTTCTTTTTCTTTCCTTTTCTTTCTTTTTCTTTTTCTTCTTCTTCTTCTTTCTCTCCCGCGCCCGACGCCGACCACCATTTCCTCACCGCCGTTTCTCCCTCCTCCGGCCACCGTTTTCGACACCGCCGGTCTCTATCTTCTCCTTGAGCTCCGGTGAGTGTTATTCTAGCTTTGGTTTGAGCTAAAATGGTCTAGAATTGCTTAGGTTTCGATTTGAAAATTTCGGCCTCTTTGGGTTTTCGATTTTTTTGAGCTTTGATTTGGATGATTCATGGAAAATTCCTTCACAAATGTTGTTCCTGGTAGCTTAATCTTCATGTATGAATTTTTGTAGAATTTTTGGAGGTTGTTTGGATTTTTGGGTATTTTTGAATATTTTAATATTATTTTCTAATTTTCGGAAATTAATTATTTAAATTATGAAATTGGAGTTTATGGTTGAATTAGGTGTTGAAATGAATTATAGAAATTTATTTGGAATTTTTATGAATTTCCAAGTATTTATTTTTAATTATTGAAGTTTATGTGATTTTGTAAAATTAAGTTAATTGTGTTTTAAATTGAATTTAATTGGTTAATTAAGTTTAATTATTGATATTATTGATAAATATGTTGAGAAAATTAATTTTGGATAATTGTATGATTTTTGGTGAATTTTTGAAGTAATTTAGGTATATATATATATAGGGGTATTTTGGTAATTTTACCCTAAATTGTCTAAAAATGTAATTTAATTGGTTTTAATATTTATTTAAGGTATAAAAATGATTTCTACAAAATATTTAGTATTTTTAACTAATTAAAACTATTTTCCGAGAATTATTTTCAATTATATATATAATATACGGTTTTTCTAATAAAATGAGTTTTAATCGATTTTTACAGTGTTTCAAGATTTATTATGTAATTTCTACGTATGAAATGTATTTTTATGATTTAAGGATATTTTTGGTATATTTGAATATATATTCTGTGTTTGTAGACCCCGGTCGGTGGACTGTAGTTTGGAGTCCGACCGTGGGATTTTGATTGTGTTGAGCTCGTTTTTCGAAGTGTGTTTCTTTGCAAGGTCGGCTCTACTCTTTTGAGTAGAGAGATGTCCATTTTACAGGGGAGGTTCTGTCGAATTTCTGGTAGAATTCTCGTAAAACGTGATATCCAGTCGAACCCTAATTTCCGATTCTGTGTTGAATACTCTAGATTTAATTCTAGGATTTTTGTTAGGGTTATTCTGATATCGATTAATTATTTCTTGTTTAGTTGCGCCGAGACCGAGGGTTAGTGGACCAGGCCCGTCGGACCCGTCTCGTGGAGCGCATTAGGTGAGTTACTATATTATATATATATACTTAGGATGCATGATTTAGAAAAATGTATGTTTTATTTTGACTAAATATGCATAAATAACATGATTTATATTCAAGTATATTTTTGGTATATAATAAATTATATACATGTTTTATTAATAAAATATATTTAAAATGTTTTTAAATATATTTTTAGTTTAATTCATGATTTGATTGGATTTATTTGACATATATATACTCAAAATATACCTGGTTTATGTTTGGTATATTTCCAGTATATATATGGTTTATATTGTTGATTTATTTAAATTCATGCATCATGTATTTGTGAATGAATGTTTTATATTATTAATGATGAAGGATATCAATAGAACGTGCTACCTAGTGGGCAGCACTAGGACCGAGTACGTACCGGTACGCCTATAGTTTTAGGCTATATTACTAACTTATTTGTGGATATTGAATTGATTATGATTATTGATATGTGTGAGATGTGGTTTGGGTGTGATTGCTGGAGCTCGGTCGACCAAGTGTCTCGGGGCCAATCACACTGGCAGTCAGACTGCTGGAGCTCGGTTGACTTAGTGTCTCGGGGTCAGTCTACTGTCCATATGGATTAAGTGGATATATTTGGAATAAGTGAGCCTGTATGGCTAGAGTGTTGTTTAACACTATTTTTCTGAGGTTGCGATATTCTAGGGTTCTATGTGATCCTTCATAAAAGTTGATTTTCAGACAAATATATAAAATGATTTTTCTGCATCTGTATGAATTTGCCTGTATATATACATATTACTCAGATACTGTTGACTGTATGCATTATCACTTAGAGTGTATGTATATATATTATAGTAATTCACTCAGTGAGGTCTGACTCCCCTCCGTTGACTATTTTTCAGGAGAGTCAACTTCCTCAGACCTCAGTAGCAGGTCGATACGCCAGATTTCTTCCGCCCCGGCTTCTTTATGTAAATTGTATACTTGAGTCTTATTTATTTTATCTAGACACTGCAGTAGTTGTGATTTTCAGTAGTTGTGAATTAAAGTATTTGTTTTAAAGAGATGTATTATAGTAAAACTGGATTTGTATAAAGATTATACATTTATGAGATTATATATGTGATGTGATGAGTTTTGAATTGAATCCAGTTGATATGGATAATATTATGATATTATGATTTTTTTTTATTTTCCGCTGCATATTATATTTTTATTGTTATTATTGCATATTTATTTTATTTTTATTCTTGCTACGGGTTCCGGATTCGAAAGAATTCCCGTTCCCTAGCGCCGGTCATGGCCCCTGTTTTGGGTCGTGACAGTTTTAATAGTTATTTAAGGTATAAAAATGATTTCTACAAATTATTTAGTATTTTTAATTAATTAAAACTATTTTTCGTGAATTATTTTCAATTATATATATATAATATACGATTTCTCTAAATAAATGAGTTTTTATCGATTTTTACTAGGTTTTAGGGTTAATTATGTAATTTCTACTTATAAAATATATTTCTATGATATAAGGGTATTTTTGGTATTTTTGTTTTGTTCTGTGAATTGTGGACCTCGGTCGGTGAACTGTAGTTTGGAGTCCGACCGAGGGGTTGTGATTGTGATTCTGTGTTTATTTTTCAAAGTGTGTTTCTTTACAGGGTTGGCTCTACTCTTTGAGTAGAGAGATGTCTGTTTTACAGGGGAGGTTCTACTGGATTTTTAATAGAATTCTCATAAAACGTGATATTCGGTTGAATTCTGATTTTTAATTCTGTCTCTAATATTCTAGATCGAGTTTCTAGGATTTTCTGTTAGGTTTATTCTAATGTCTGTTATTTTTGTATGTTTAGTTGCACCGAGACCGAGGCCTAGTGGACCAGGCCTATCGGATCCATCTCGAGGAGCGCACTAAGTGTGAGTTACTATTCTATATGTATATGCTCTAGGGTGCATGATTTTAGAAATCTATGTTTTATTTTGACTAAAAATGCATAATGGTTTAATTAATACTTAAGTTTATTTTTAGTTTACTTTTGGTTTATTTTTGGTTTATTATTGGTATATTTTAAATTACATGCATGTTTTATTAATGAACTATGTTTAAAATGTTTTCAAATACATTTCTAGTTTATTTTGTAATTTAATTGGATTTATTTAACGTATATATACTCGAAATATACCTGGTTTACTTTTGGTATATTTCTAGTATATATATGGCTATTGTTGCTATTATATTTAAATTCATGCATCATTTATTTTTATGAATGTATGCTTTATATTTCAATGAAGGATATCAATAGAACGTGCTACCTAGTGGGCAGCACTGGGACCGAGTACATACCGATACGCTTATAGCATTTAGGCTATATTACTAACCATTTATGGATACCGATTGGATATGATTATTTGATGTGTGATGTGATTTGGGAGTGTGATTACTGGAGCTCGGTTGACCAAGTGTCTCGAGGCCAATCACACTGACAGTCAGACTACTGGAGCTCGATTGACTTAGTGTCTCGGGGCCAGTCTACTATCCAAATGGAATAAGTGAATATATTGGAATAAGTGAGCCTGTATGGCTAGAGTGTTGTCTAACACTGTTTGAGGTTGCCATTTTCTAGGGTTCTATTTGATCCTTCATAAACTGTGATTTTCAATAAAAATATATTAAATGATTTTTATTGCATTTGTGTGTAATTGCTTGTATGCATACATATTATATATACTTTTGACTGTGTGCATTGACATTTAGTATGCATGTATATATATTATAGTAATTCACTCAGTGAGGTCTGACTCCCGTCCGTTGACTATTTTTCAGGAGAGTCATCATCTTCAGACCTCAGTAGCAGGCCTGTACGCCGGATTTCTTCCACCCTGGCTTTATTATGTAAACTGCTCACTTGAGTTTTATTTTATGATCTAGACACTACAGTAGTCGTAAAATTGTTAAAAGATATTGTATTATATTGTATGAGATGTGTACTTTAAGAATTTGAACTGGATTTGTATTAAAAGAGTTTATCTATATATGAGATGAGGATTTGATTTAAATCCCGTGGTGGATTATTATTTTGACATTTATGATTTTATTCCGCTGTATAGTATTTTATTTAATTGTGTTGTTATTATTACTATTGCATGTTTTATTTATTTTTTTGGCTTGCTACGGGTTCCAGATTCGAAAGAATTCCCGTTCCCTAGCACTGATCATGGCCCCTGCTTTGGGTCGTAACATCCTTTCATAAATGAATATATATTTGTACAGTGTTCAAATACAATTCTCAGAGTATTTAATATTAAAATAAAAATAATACTCTTCTGATACAATAACACTACTACTGCAGTTTTTAGAATACAATTCAAAGTTCAAAATATACATTTACATAAAATAGTCGGGATGGAAGGACACCGACGAGGAACTCTACTACTAAGGTCTGACGATATAGAATCTCCTGAAAAAAAATAATTTAGGGGGGTCAGACCTCACTAAGGGAATTATTATACTATATATACATGCAATCTAAATCATATCCAATCATGCATTCACACACACACACACACACACACATATATATTTATTCACGCATTCCACACATATGCCAACTCTGCTTATATAAATATACTAAATGTAGAAAACATTTACTTTAATTCATGAAGGATCCATAGAACCCTAATAATCACAACTTTAACCAACCATATCATTACTCTAGCCATACAGGCTTACTTGTGTCACGACCCAAAACAGGGGCCATGACCGGCGCTAGGGAACGGGAATTCTTTCGAATCCGGAACCCGTAGCAAGCCTAAAAATGAAATAAAATATGCAATAGTAACAATAACAGTAATATATATATACAGCGGAAATAAAAATCTTAAATATCATAATAACATTTTCATCACTGGATTTGAATTAAATCTCATCACATATATATATATAATCTCTTTAATACAATCCAGTTTCAACATAATACATCTCTTTAAATAAAATACATGAAATCCAATATTTTAATTCACAACTACTGCAGTGTCTAGATAAAATAAATAAGACTCAAGTAAATAATTTAGATAAAGAAGCCGGGGCGGAAGAAATCCGACGTATCGACCTGCTACTGAGGTCTGAAGAAGTTGACTCTCCTGAAAAATAGTCAACGGAGGGGAGTCAGACCTCACTGAGTGAATTACTATAATATATATACATACACACTAAGTGACAATGCATACAATCAACAGTATATATATATCTAATATATATACAGGCAATTTCACACAGATGCAGAAAAATCATTTTATATGTTTTATTAAAATCCCAGTTTATGAAGGATCATATAGAACCCTAGAATATCGCAACCTCAAAAATAGTGTTAAACAACACTCTAGCCATACAGGCTCACTTAATCCAAATATATCCACTTAATCCATTTAGACAGTAAACTGGCCCCGAGACACTAAGTCAACCGAGCTCCAGCAGTCTGACTGCCAGTGTGATTGGCCCCGAGACACTTGGTCAACTGAGCTCCAGCAATCACACCCACAAACCACATCTCACACATCAATAATCACATCAAATCAATATCCACAAATACATTAGTATTATAGCTTAAATACTATAGGCGTACCGGTACGTACTCGGTCCTAGTGCTGCCCACTAGGTAGCACGTTCTATCGATATAAAATAATTTTATGTAAAACACTGGAAATAATGCACAGTAATAAAAATAGGTTTTAAATACATATTAACTCGTAAAAATATTGCATATATATTCAAAATTTATTAACACTGCATATCCCAATACAGTGTAAAAATATTTAAAAACACAGGATATTACAACTTGATTCCAAATAGAACACTTATTCCAATTTGGATAGTAGATTGGCCCCGAGACACTAAGTCAACCGAGCTCCCGCAGTCTGACTGTCAGTGTGATTCGCCCCGAGACACTTGGTCAACCAAGCTCCAGCAATCACACTATCTATCACCTCAAATCTCAATCAAATTAATAGATCATTTATTCCATTATGGATAGTAGACTGGCCCCGAGACACTAAATCAACCGAGCTCCAACAGTCTGACTGTCAGTGTGATTGGCCCTTCAATCACACTATCAATCATACCATCAATCTTAATAAAATCAATTAAATCAATTATAATCACCATAATTGATTCTCACTCAACCCTAATCTATCACACCGATACGTAAACAGTCCTAGTGCTACCCATTAGGTAGCACGTTCTATTGATATCCTTCATTTAAAATAAATCACTCATTTGGAAAATAATCAATGTAGAATGATATTCATAATAGTAAAATCAACCATATATATACTAGAAATATACCTAAAATATACCCAGTCTATTTCGAGTATATATATGTCAAATAAAACATGAAATATATTAAAGATAAACCATTAATATAATTAAAAATAATTTAAGTGCATTTTAATAATATAACATGCATTTGCTAAAAAATGTACCTAAATATACTAAAGATATACCCTAAGTACACAAATCATTTAAATAAACAATTATGCATAAATATTCATTTAAATATGTATATGTACTAAAACATGCATTTAGGTTTGACATAGATTCACAAATATACCAAAAATAACCTAATATTCTAGCATGCATATATCACAAATAAACCCTAAGTATACCATTAATATGTTAGGTTTAGATCAATAATAAAACGTGCATTTATTTGGAAATATATAAAAAAATATACCAAAAATAAACTTAAAAACAATTTAAGTGTAAGTTAATAATATGACATGCAGTTATTTAGGAATAAACCTAAAATATACTGAAACTATACCTAAAGTATATCAATCATTCATTAAAATAATTACAACTAAATACACATTTAAAACATGTATATACCAAAATGTATTAAACATAAACCTAATTATTTAACATGCATATATATAAAAATATAAACACTAGATATACCAAAAATGTTATAATTTAAATCACTTTAAAAAAACATATAATGAAAATGAAAAACCCTAAGTGATACATCCTATATGCAATGCATATATATACAGTATAATAACTCATTGGTGTGCACTCCTCGAGATAAACTCAACGAGCCTGGTCCGTTAGGCCTCGGTCTCGACGCAATTAGAAAAATAAAATAATAATAACTGTGAGAATAAACTTCTAACTCTATATATTCTAGGATTACTATAGACAGATTCAATCAAGAATTCAAAATTAGACTCGGACCGGTTGTCACGTTTTATGAGAAATCTACTAAAATTTCGACAGAGTCTCCTCTGTAAAACAGACATCTCTCTACTCAGAAAGTAGAGCCGATCCCACAAGAAAACACACTTCGAGAATGTACAGTCACATAACCCCTCGGTCAGACTTCTAAACAACAATTCTACCGACCGAGGTTCACAATTCATGAGATAAACACAGAACACATTTAAATTCCAAAAATTCTGAAAATACCCTTTATATATCAAAATATAGCAAATTAGATATTTAAAACACTGAAAATAATTATTTTACCAATAATTACATAAAAACCCTAATTTTAATAAAATATTATTAAAAATAAAAAATTCTCAACAAATTCATAATTATTAACCAAAATTCATATTATAAATCCAATTTACATAATTATCCCTAAAACACATTAAAAATCATTAAAAACTCATTTATTTACAAAAATAGTATATTATATATAATTTGAAAATAATTTTCAAAAAATAGTTTTAATTAGTTAAAAATACTAAATAATTTACAAAAATCATTTTTATACCTCAAACAACTATTAAAACTAATTTAACTTAATTTTTAACCAATTTAGTACCAAATTACCAAAATACCCCTAGTTATATATAATTTCACATAATATACTATAATTATTCAAAAATTCACTAAAAATTATACAATTGCTCAAAAATTAATTTCTCAATATAATTTAATAAAATCAATAATTATACCCAATCAACCAATTATTTTTAACAAAAAGCTCATTTAACCTAATTTTCCAAAAATCACCTAAACTAAATAAATTCATAATAATTATACAAAAATCACAAAAATTAAAAATAAAATTCCAAAATTCATTTTAACCCCTATAAACACCATAAATCACAATTTCATAATTTATTTAATTAATTTATGAAAATTAGAAAATATTAATAAAATAATAAAAAATTCACAAAAATAAAAATAATTTCCAAAAATTCCAAAAAAATTATAGGTTGTAGATTAAGCTAAGAGGATCAATATTTGTGAAGGAACTAAGCCTAAATCTGTAATATCCCGTGTTTTTAAAAATATTTTTACACTGTACCGGGATATGCAGTGTTAATAATTTCTGTATATTATATGATATTTTTATGAGTTGATATGTATTTAAAACCTATTTTAATTACTGTGTATTATTTTCAGTGTTTTACGTAAAATTTTCCCGGGACTTGCATTTTCGGGGAAATTTTCATGTAAACAATGTATTATTAATTATTTTAAATGTATTTACGGACTTGCATGAACTCATGCGTATTTTTAAATTATTAAATAAAGTCTGTGTGTGTATAATTATTTAATTAGGGTTTATTATTACCCTAATATTTTATTAAGTATTTATTTGTTTTATTGTTATTTAATTAATTTTATTTAGTATAAAGTATTAAAATATTAATATTTTATGTGTGTGGTGTATATTTGATGTGTGTAATTTAATATTATTTTAATATATAGTATAAAGTATATATATATACATATATTTGTCAAAAATCAAAAAGTTTGGAAAATTACCATTTTGCCCCCGACTTCTTCTTCTTCCTCCCGATTCTCCCTTCTCCATTTCCGATCGCTGCCATGCCGTTCCTTCACCGTGGGTGTGCCGTCCGGTGTGCCACCGTCTTCCCCGACCAATTTCGCCGCCTGAGGAGGCCGTTTCCGACGTTTGGAGATCGATTTTGGCCGGAGAAGCCGAAAATCGATCCACCGTCGATCACACCGATTCCGGCCACCGTTTTCGACACCGCCGGTCTCTTTCTTCTCCTTGAGCTCCTTTGAGTGTGATTCTAGATTTGGTTTGAGCTAAAATGGTCTAGAATTGCTTAGGTTTCGATTTTGTCAATTTCGGCCTATTAGAGTTTTTGATTTTTTTGGGCTTCGAATTGGATGATTCATGAAAACTTCCTTCACAAATGTTGTTCCTAGTAGCTTAATCTACATGTATGAATTTTTTTAGAATTTTTTGAGATTTTTTGGATTTTTGGGTATTTTTGAATATTTTAATATTATTTTCTAATTTTCGGAAATTAATTATTTAAATTATGAAATTTGAGTTTATGGTTAAATTAGGTGTTAAAATGAATTATAGGAATTTATTTGGAATTTTTATGAATTTCTAAGTATTTATTTTGAATTATTGAAGTTTATGGAATTTTGGAAAAATTAGGTTAAATGTGTTTTTATTTGAATTTAATTGGTTAATTGAGTTTAAATATTGATATTATGGATAAATATGTTGAGAAAATTAATTTTGGGTAATTTTCTGATTTTTGGTGAATTTTTGAAGTAATTTAAGTATATTTATATATATAGGGGTATTTTGGTAATTTTACCCTAAATTGTCTAAAAATGTAATTTAATTGGTTTTAATAGTTATTTAAGGTATAAAAATGATTTCTACAAAATATTTAGTATTTTTAACTAATTAAAACTATTTTTTGTGAATTATTTTCAATTATATATAATATACGGTTTTTCTAATAAAATGAGTTTTAATCGGTTTTTATAGTGTTTCAAGGTTAATTATGTAATTTTTACCTATGAGATGTATTACTATGTTGTGAGGATATTTTTATTATATCTGGAATTATTCTGTGTTTGTGGACCCCGGTCGACAGATTGTAGTCTGGAGTCCGACCGAGGGGTTGTGGATTTTTGTTGAGCTTGTATTTCGAAGTGTGTTTCTTTGCAGGGTCGGCTCTACTCTTTTGAGTAGAGAGATGTCCGTTTTACAGGGGAGGTTCTGTCGGATTTTCGGTAGAATTCTCGTAAAACGTGATATCCAGTCGAACCCTAATTCTGTTTCCGTATTTTAATACTCTAGATTGAATTCTAGGATTTCTGTTAGGTTTATTCTGATATCGGTTAATTATTTCTTGTTTAGTTGCGTCGAGACCGAGGGCTAGTGGACCAGGCCCGTCGGACCTGTCTCGTGGAGCGCATTAGGTGAGTTACTATACTATATATATATGCTTAGGATGCATGATTTAGAAATGCATGTTTTATGTTGATTAAATATGCATAAATAATTTGATTATTTCTTAAGTTTACATTAAGTATATTTTTGGTTTATTTTGGTATATACTAAATTATAAATATATTTTGTGAATAAAATATATTTAAAATGTTTTTAAATATATTTCCAGCTTAATTTATAATTTGATTGAATGTATTTGACATATATATACTTAAAATATACCTGGTTTACTTTTGGTATATTTCCGGTATATATATGGTTTATATTGTTATTTCATTTATATTCATGCATCATTTATTTTTGTGAATGAATGTTTTATATTTAAGAATGAAGGATATCAATAGAACGTGCTACCTAGTGGGCAGCACTAGGACCGAGTACGTACCGGTACGCCTATAGCTTTAGGCTATATTACTAGCTATTTGTGGATATTGATTTGATTATGATTATCGATATGTGAGATGTGGTTTGGGGTGTGATTGTTGGAGCTCGGTTGACCAAGTGTCTCGGGGCTAATCACACTGGCAGTCAGACTGCTGGAGCTCGGTTGACTTAATGTCTCGTGGCCAGTCTACTATCCAAATGGATTAAGTGGATATATTTGGAATAAGTGAGCCTGTATGGCTTGAGTGTTGTTTAACACTATTTTCTGAGGTTGTGATATTCTAGGGTTCTATGTGATCCTTCATAAACTGGGATTTTTCAGTAAAATATATAAAAATGATTTTTCTGCATCTGTATGAATTTGCCTGTATATATACACATTATATATATACTGTTGACTGTATGCATTATCACTTAGTGTGCATGTATATATATTATAGTAATTCACTCAGTGAGGTCTGACTCCCCTCCGTTGACTATTTTTCAGGAGAGTCAACTTCCTCAAACCTCAGTAGCAGGTCGATACGCCGGATTTCTTCCGCCCCGGCTTCTTTATGTAAATTGTCTACTTGAGTCTTATTTATTTTATCTAGACACTGCAGTAGTTGTGAATTAAAGTATTGGATTTCATGTATTATTTTAAAGAGATGTATTATGTTGAAACTGGATTTGTATTAAAGATTATATATTTATGAGATGGGATTTTGATTAAATCCAGTGATGAAAATGATATTATGATATTATGATTTTTATTTCCGCTGCATATTATATGGTTATTGTTATTATTGCTTGATTTATTTTATTTTTAGGCTTGCTACGGGTTCCGGATTCGAAAGAATTCCCGTTCCCTAGCGCCGGTCATGGCCCCTGTTTTGGGTCGTGAAAAAGTTGGTATCAGAGCAGAGTTCTGTGTCAGGGCTTAGTTATGTGAGTTGTGGCCCTAGTTTTAAAGTTGTGTTTTCTTTTGGTCACTACTGCAGTGTATTAGGTTCGAGTATGTCTTGATAAGTATTCCTTACTGTAGTTTTCAGCATTATTCCTCCGTTGTCTGTTTTGTCTGAATCTTTCCGTTTGTCTTTTCAGAATGAGGAGGCGAGCGCGTGTCGCTCCACCGGTCGTTGAGGCCGAGGATGATGAGTCTTTTCAGGATGAGGTTTTACCTCCTGAGCAGCCAGTTAGACGTAGAGGTCGTGGCAGAGGTAGACCTCGAGGAGCGGCAGGTCGCCGTAGGCAGAGAGAGTTACAAGACGAGGAGCCTGTTGAGCCTGAATTTGATGTTCCTGTTCCTCCAGTTGTTCAGCCTGTTCAGCCTGCCTATCAGCAGGGTATGTCTGACCCTGAGGCAGCTTTGTTCTATGCCCGAGTTGGCAGGATTGCTTTTGATGGTACTTCTGATCCTTTAGACTTTCTGCATGCGATTGAGACTAGGACTTGGACTGCTCATACCGAGTACCAGAGGATCATGATCGTCGAGTTGTCTGTTGAGGGACCAGCTCTAGATTGGTTCATTCAGATGATCCAGCCCTATATGTTGACGATGACATGGGCTCAGTTTCGAGAGCGATTCATAAGGAGATTTTGTCCAGAGCCTCTTCGTTTGAGTTATCGTCTCCGTCTGACTAGTATTTCTCGTGGAGATCGATCTGTAGAGGAGTATACCTGAGAGTTTCTTCGTCTGGGTAGATATGCCGAGGATCTGATGCGAGATCAGTATTTCGCTGTTACTACCTACGTTGCTGGTTTGGGTTCAACTTTTGCTGGTATGCCTACAGCAGGCCTTACTCTCAAGTTTGTGATTGAGCTAGCTAAGGAGATTGAGCTGAGATTAGTTAGGCAGGGAGCGATGCCTGATTATTACTAGCTAGGAGTTCAGTCGAGTGGATCGCAGGCTACTCCGTATTCGAGTTTTCATGTTGGTTCGAGTAGTCAGCAGCGAGGTTTGACTCAGCAGAGTTAGAGACAGCAGCAACGAGTGCATCGGAGCAGTAGACATGGTCGTGGAGGTCAGCGTAGATCGTTCAGATTCGGGTCAGGTGCTTCGAGCAGCAGCAGTGGTCGTAGTTTTGGATCAGCGGCCAGTGTTTGCCAGACTTATGGTAGAGTCCATCAGGGACCGTGTTATCTGACACCACTAACATGTTTCAGATGCGGGCAGACAGGACATTTTGCCAGATCATGTCCTTATTCTGGGTATCAGCAGCAGCAGATTCTGCGATTCCCACAGCAGTCGATTGCTAGTGCAGCACCCGTGCCATTTCAGTTACCACCAGCCCAGCATCAGAGTTCTACTCAGTTTGTTCCACAGCAGAGTCGTGGTAGAGGTACTAGAGGAGGTGCCAGAGGTGTTGGCCAGGCTTCTCCAGTCAGCAGGGAGGTCGAGGTCAGGCCAGAGTTTTCCATCTGACTCAGCAGGATGCTCAGGCATCTAATGCAGTCGTGGCAGGTATTGTTTCTGTTTGTTACCTGGATGCTTGGGTTTTGTTTGATCCGGGTACCATGCATTCGTTTGTTTCTCCTATTTTTGCTTCTAAATCTTATTGGCAAGCTTCGAGGATGGCTTTTCCCTTGTCTGTTGCCACTCCTCTGAGCGATTCCTTGGATGCCGATATTGTTCTTTCTGGTTGTCCAGTTCTCGTGGGAGATAGAGAATTACCCGTTGATTTGATTTTGTTGGATGTGATGGAGTTTGATGTTATTTTGGGAATGGATTGGTTATCTCAGCACTATGCCGTGGTAGATTGCAGGAATAAGGAGGTGACTTTTAGAATTCCTGGTGAAGAAGAGTTTAAGTTTGTTGGTGATAGGAGTTCAGCACCTCAGAATCTTATTTCGGCTATTACAGCTAGGAAGTTGTTGAGGAAAGGTTGTCAGGGATATTTGGCATTGGTTAGGGATACGTCAGTGGAGAAGTTGTCACTCACAGATGTTCCGGTTGCTTGTGAGTTTCCTGATGTTTTTCCCGAGGAGTTGCCAGGTTTACCACCTCATAGAGAGATTGAGTTCTGTATAGATGTGGTACCAGGTACTACTCCTATATCTATGCCACCTTATCGTATGGCTCCTGCAGAGTTGAGAGAGTTGAAGGAGCAGTTGCAAGAGTTGTTGGATAAGGGTTTCATCAGACTTAGTGTTTCTCCTTGGGGTGCACCAGTCCTGTTTGTGAAGAAGAAGGATGGTACCCTGAGACTGTGCATTGACTACAGAGAGTTGAATAAGGTGACAGTGAAGAACAAGTATCCTCTCCCGAGGATAGATGATTTGTTTGATCAGCTACAGGGTGCACAGTTCTTTTCTAAGGTCGACTTGAGGTCGGGTTATCATCAGCTGCGGATTAGTGAAGCCGATATTCCTAAGACAGCATTCCGCACTAGATATGGCCATTATGAGTTTCTGGTGATGTCTTTTGGTTTGACTAATGCACCAGCAGCTTTTATGGACCTGATGAACAGAGTATTCAGACCGTATGTGGATCAATTTGTGGTAGTCTTCATTGATGATATACTAGTATATTCGAGGAGTATGGAAGAGCATGTATATCACTTGAGGATTGTACTACAGACACTGAGAGATCATCAGCTTTATGCTAAATTCTCGAAGTGTGATTTCTGGATGGAGAGTGTTTCTTTTCTTGGACACGTAGTGTCTAAAGAAGGTATTCAGGTTGATCCACAGAAGGTTGAGGTAGTATTTGAGTGGCTTAGACCTACTTCTGTTATGGAGATTCGGGGGTTTCTGGGTTTAGCCGGGTATTATAGGCGGTTTGTGCATGATTTTTCCAAGATAGCAGCCCCTATGACTCGCTTGACTCAGAAGAATGTTAGATTCGAGTGGTCAGAAGCTTGTGAGAATAGTTTTCAGTTGTTGAAGGAGAAGTTGACCACAGCGCCAGTATTAGCTTTGCCTAATAGTGTGGATAAGTTCACAGTTTACTGTGATGCCTCTAGAATTGGTCTTGGTTGTGTGTTGATGCAGAATGGAAGGGTGATAGCCTATGCTTCGAGGCAGTTGAAGAAGCATGAGCATAACTATCCTACACATGATCTTGAGATGGCTGCAGTGATCTTTGCTTTAAAGATTTGGAGACATTATTTTTACGGGGTGACTTGTAAGATATTTACTGATCACAAGAGCCTTAAGTACATTTTTCAGCAGAGAGATTTGAATTTGAGGCAGAGGAGATGGTTGGAATTGTTGAAGGATTATGATTGTGAGATTCTTTACCATACGGGTAAAGCTAATGTGGTAGCAGATGCCTTGAGTAGGAAGTCCTCAGGTAGTCTTGCTCACATTGATGTTGAGAGGAGACCATTGATCCAGGAGTTGCATTTGTTGGTGGATCAAGGTCTGATGATGAAGATTAGTAGATCAGGTGGACTGTTAGCTCAATTTAAAGTACGATCTGTACTGAGGGATAGGATTAAAGCAGCTCAGAGCCGAGATCCTATTCTGGAAGAGCTTGCAGAGAATGTCAGAGCAGGGAAGTTCACTGATTTCACACTCGATGATGATGGTGTGTTGTGGATCAGTGGTAGATTGTGTGTTCCTGATGTGGATGACTTGAGAGAGGAGATTTTAGAGGAAGCACATTCTACAGCCTACAACGTTCATCCAGGTGTTACTAAGATGTACCACAGTATTAGAGATCTATACTGGTGGGATGGATTAAAGAAGGATGTTGCTGATTATGTTGCTAAGTGCTTGACGTGTCAGCAAGTGAAAGCCGAACATCAGAAGCCTTCTGGGAAGCTTCAGCCTCTTCCTATTCCCGAGTGGAAGTGGGAAAGGATAGCTATGGATTTTGTGGTCGGTTTACCTCGTTCGAAGGATGGATACGATTCCATCTGGGTGGTTGTAGACAGGTTGACGAAGTCTGCACATTTCTTGCCTGTGAAAGCCACATATTCAGTTGCTAGATTGGCGAAGTTGTATGTGAAGCATATTGTGTGCCTTCATGGAGTACCTGTGTCCATTGTATCAGATAGAGGTTCGGTGTTTACTTCTCATTTTTGGCAAAAGTTATAGGAAGCGATGGGCACTAGGTTGGATTTCAGTACTGCTTTTCATCCTCAGACAGATGGTCAGTCTGAGAGGACGATCCAGACATTGGAAGATATGTTGAGGATGTGTGTCCTGGATTTGGGAGGTAGCTGGGATGATCATTTGTCGCTTGTTGAGTTTGCATATAATAACAGCTACCATAGCAGTATTGGCATGGCACCATACAAGGCGTTGTATGGAAGGAAGTGTAGATCCCCGTTGAGTTGGGATGAGATTGGTGAGAGAGCTTTGACTGGACCAGAGATGGTTCAGGATGCTGTAGAGAAAGTCGCCGTGATCAAGCACAGATTAGAGACCGCAGTTAGCAGACAGAAGAGTTATGCGGATCCTAGGCGCAGAGACGTGGAGTTTCAGGTTGGAGATTTTATTTTTCTAAAAGTATCTCCGATGAAGGGTGTGATGAGATTTGGCAGGAAGGGTAAGTTAGCACCGAGATATATTGGACCGTTTGAGATTCTGGAGAGAGTTGGCACTGTTGCATATCGGATGGATTTGCCTCCGAGTATGTCACAGGTGCATCCAGTATTTCATATCTCGATGTTGAGGAAGTATATCTCAGACCCTTCACACGTGTTGCAACCTGACAGTGTGGAAGTGAGTGAAGATTTAACGTTTACGGAAGAACCTGTGGCGATCGTTGATTTTCAAGTTCGACAGTTGCGATCGAAGCAGATTCCGATGGTCAAGGTTCTGTGGCGTAGCGATAGAGTTGAAGAGCATACGTGGGAGACTGAAGCTGAGATGCGAGCTTCTTACCCGTATCTCTTTCCTTCTTGATCTTTTCTTTTTAGAATTCAGGGACGAATTCTTGTAAGGGGGGGAGACTGTAATATCCCGTGTTTTTAAAAATATTTTTACACTGTACCGGGATATGCAGTGTTAATAATTTCTGTATATTATATGATATTTTTATGAGTTGATATGTATTTAAAACCTATTTTAATTACTGTGTATTATTTTCAGTGTTTTACGTAAAATTTTCCCGGGACTTGCATTTCCGGGGAAATTTTCACGTAAACAATGTATTATTAATTATTTTAAATGTATTTACGGACTTGCATAAACTCATGCGTATTTTTAAATTATTAAATAAAGTCTGTGTGTGTATAATTATTTAATTAGGGTTTATTATTACCCTAATATTTTATTAAGTATTTATTTGTTTTATTGTTATTTAATTAATTTTATTTAGTATAAAGTATTAAAATATTAATATTTTATGTGTGTGGTGTATATTTGATGTGTGTAATTTAATATTATTTTAATATATAGTATAAAGTATATATATATACATATATTTGTCAAAAATCAAAAAGTTTGGAAAATTACCATTTTGCCCCTGACTTCTTCTTCTTCCTCCCGATTCTCCCTTCTCCATTTCCGGTCACTGCCGTGCCGTTCCTTCATCGTGGGTGTGCCGTCCGGTGTTCCACCGTCTTCCCCGACCAATTTCACCGCCTGAGGAGGCCGTTTCCGGCGTCTGGAGATCGATTTTGGCCGGAGAAGCCGAAAATCGATCCACCGTCGATCACGTCGATTCCGGCCACCGTTTTCGACACCGCCGGTCTCTTTCTTCTCCTTGAGCTCCGTTGAGTGTTATTCTAGCTTTGGTTTGAGCTAAAATGGTCTAGAATTGCTTAGGTTTCGATTTTGTCAATTTCGGCCTATTAGGGTTTTTGATTTTTTTGAGCTTCGAATTGGATGATTCATGAAAACTTCCTTCACAAATGTTGTTCCTAGTAGCTTAATCTACATGTATGAATTTTTGTAGAATTTGTGGAGATTGTTTGGATTTTTGGGTATTTTTGAATATTTTAATATTATTTTCTAATTTTCGGAAATTAATTATTTAAATTATGAAATTTGAGTTTATGGTTAAATTAGGTGTTGAAATGAATTATAGGAATTTATTTGGAATTTTTATGAATTTCTAAGTATTTATTTTGAATTATTGAAGTTTATGGAATTTTGGAAAAATTAGGTTAAATGTGTTTTTATTTGAATTTAATTGGTTAATTGAGTTTAAATATTGATATTATGGATAAATATGTTGAGAAAATTAATTTTGGGTAATTTTATGATTTTTGGTGAATTTTTGAAGTAATTTAAGTATATTTATATATATAGGGGTATTTTGGTAATTTTACCCTAAATTGTCTAAAAATGTAATTTAATTGGTTTTAATAGTTATTTAAGGTATAAAAATGATTTCTACAAAATATTTAGTATTTTTAACTAATTAAAACTATTTTTCGTGAATTATTTTCAATTATATATAATATACGGTTTTTCTAATAAAATGAGTTTTAATCGGTTTTTATAGTGTTTCAAGGTTAATTATGTAATTTTTACCTATGAGATGTATTACTATGTTGTGAGGATATTTTTATTATATCTGAAATTATTCTGTGTTTGTGGACCCCGGTCGACAGATTGTAGTCTGGAGTCCGATCGAGGGGTTGTGGATTTTTGTTGAGCTTGTATTTCGAAGTGTGTTTCTTTGCAGGGTCGGCTCTACTCTTTTGAGTAGAGAGATGTCCGTTTTACAGGGGAGGTTCTGTCGGATTTTTGATAGAATTCTCGTAAAACATGATATCCAGTCGAACCTTAATTCTGTTTCCGTATTTTAATACTCTAGATTGAATTCTAGGATTTCTGTTAGGTTTATTCTGATATCGGTTAATTATTTCTTGTTTAGTTGCGTCGAGACCGAGGGCTAGTGGACCAGGCCCGTCGGACCTGTCTCGTGGAGCGCATTAGGTGAGTTACTATACTATATATATATGCTTAGGATGCATGATTTAGAAATGCATGTTTTATGTTGATTAAATATGCATAAATAATTTGATTATTTCTTAAGTTTACATTAAGTATATTTTTGGTTTATTTTGGTATATACTAATTATATGCATATTTTGTGAATAAAATATATTTAAAATGTTTTTAAATATATTTCCAGCTTAATTTATAATTTGATTGAATGTATTTGACATATATATACTTGAAATATACCTGGTTTACTTTTGGTATATTTCCGGTATATATATGGTTTATATTGTTATTTCATTTATATTCATGCATCATTTATTTTTGTGAATGAATGTTTTATATTTAAGAATGAAGGATATCAATAGAACGTGCTACCTAGTGGGCAGCACTAGGACCGAGTACGTACCGGTACGCCTATAGCTTTAGGCTATATTACTAGCTATTTGTGGATATTGATTTGATTATGATTATCGATATGTGAGATGTGGTTTGGGGTGTGATTGTTGGAGCTCGGTTGACCAAGTGTCTCGGGGCCAATCACACTGGCAGTCAGACTGCTGGAGCTCGGTTGACTTAGTGTCTCGGGGCCAGTCTACTGTCCAAATGGATTAAGTGGATATATTTGGAATAAGTGAGCCTGTATGGCTTGAGTGTTGTTTAACACTATTTTCTGAGGTTGCGATATTCTAGGGTTCTATGTGATCCTTCATAAACTGGGATTTTTCAGTAAAATATATAAAAATGATTTTTCTGCATCTGTATGAATTTGCCTGTATATATACACATTATATATATACTGTTGACTATATGCATTATCACTTAGTGTGCATGTATATATATTATAGTAATTCACTCAGTGAGGTCTGACTCCCCTCCGTTGACTATTTTTCAGGAGAGTCAACTTCCTCAGACCTCAGTAGCAGGTCGATACGCCGATTTCTTCCGCCCCGGCTTCTTTATGTAAATTGTCTACTTGAGTCTTATTTATTTTATCTAGACACTGCAGTAGTTGTGAATTAAAGTATTGGATTTCATGTATTATTTTAAAGAGATGTATTATGTTGAAACTGGATTTGTATTAAAGATTATATATTTATGAGATGGGATTTTGATTAAATCCAGTGATGAAAATGATATTATGATATTATGATTTTATTTCCGTTGCATATTATATGGTTATTGTTATTATTGCATGATTTATTTTATTTTTAGGCTTGCTACAGGTTCGGATTCGAAAGAATTCCCGTTCCCTAGCGCCGGTCATGGCCCCTGTTTTGGGTCGTGACAAAATCTAACAATAACTATAAAAAAAATCAAGAATTCAAAAAGGGCGAAAATGGAAATGAGCTCAAACCTTCACCACCATTTGATTTCTGGCCAAAAGGAGCTTGAAATAGGAACCACCGGAGCTCAAGGAGTCGATGGAGACTAGCGGGGCATGAAATGGTGGCTGGAATCATGAAAGATGAAGGAGAGACCAACTTCCGGCCAAAATGCAATCTTCAACTTCACCGACGCCGAAGGGGATGACAGAAGGTGGCGGAGCTACTGAAGGAAGAAGGTGGACGTTCGAGAGGTGCTCCGACGGCCTCTGATCAGCAGAACGGATGGAGATGGTGAAGGGGTGTCGGGTTGTGATGGAGAGGAAGACAATGGCAATGGTTGTAAATTTATTAAACTTTATATTTGTATAATATATATATATATATATATATATATATATATATATCTAACTTTAACTTTTAATAATATATCAATATTATATTCAAAAATAATTTTACACCATATGTTAAAATAATAATATCTATGTACATATACATATATACATAATACACACTAATTAAATAAAAATGTATAATATATAATATTTACTTAATTAATATAAACCTTAAAATATTAAACATGTGTATATATGCATGTATATGTATATATATTAATACAATAATTAAAATCATGCATGAACTCATGCAAATACATAAAAACTACTAATATAATTAATAATTATTTATTTAGGTTTTAATTTTCCCAAAAGTAAAATTCTCGGGAAAATTTTACGTAAGAAATTTAAAATAACTAAAAATAACTTTAATAAATAACAAACTAATTAAATAATCAAATATATATATATATATATATATATATATATATATATATATATCAAAATTATTAACAATGCATATCCCGATGCAGTTTAAAATTATTTAAAATCTCAGGATATTACAAATATGCAACCTTACAAAGTCTCATCACACCATTCTTTGGAGGCACCTTCGGAAACACAGTCCCAAATATGAAACTCCATACCTTTTGTGTCTTGGATCCGCATAGCTCTTCTGCCTACTAACTGTGGTCTTTAATCTTCTCCTGATCATAACAACTTTCTCCGCTGCATTTTGGACCATCTCAAGTTTTGTTAAGACTTTCCTTCTAATCTCATCCCAACACAAAGAAGATCATACTTCCTTCCATACAAAGCCTCAAATGGTGTCATTCCAATACTACCATGGTAACTCTTATTATTGTAATATCCCGAGTTTTTAAATATTTTTATACTGTATCAGGATATGCAGTGTTAATAATTTTTATATATATTTATGAAATTTTTATGAGTTGTTATTTGTTTAAAGCTAATTTTAATTATTTTATATTATTTTATAAAATTTCCCAAGAATTGTATTTTCGGGGAAATTGACACGTAAATAATTTAATATTAATTATTTTGACTAGTTTTATGAATGTGCATGAACTCATACATGATTTTTAAGTGCTAAAATAAAATGTATATATGTGTATTTATTTAAATTAATTAGGATTTAATTAATTACCTTAATTTTTATTATTTAGTTTTCATATTAATTAATTAATTTTAAGTGTATAAATTATTAAATATAATAAAATATTTATGTGGTGAGAATTATTTGTGTGTGGGAATATATATAATATTATAATATAAGTGTGGATATATATATATACACATATATACATAATTTATTATCAAAATTATAAAGTTTGCATTATTTACCAAAATGTCATTGTCTCCAAAATATCCCGTGTTTTTAAAATATTTTTACACTGTACCGGGATATGCAGTATTAATAATTTCTGTACATTATATGATATTTTTACGAGTTAATATGTATTTAAAATCTATTTTAATTACTGTGTATTATTTTCAGTGTTTTACGTAAAATTTTCTCGGGACTTGCATTTTCGGGGAAATTTTCACGTAAACAATGTAATATTAATTATTTTAAATATATTTTCGGACTTGCATGAACTCATGCGTATTTTTAAATTATTAAATAAAGCCTGTGTGTGAATATTTATTTAATTAGGGTTTAATATATATAACCCTAATATTTTATTATTTAATTATTTATTTATTTATTATTTAATTATTTTATTTATTATTAAATTATTAAAATTTATTTTTTTATTATTATTTTATTAATATTTAATTATTTTATTTTATTTTATTTTTCTTTTCTTTTTTCTTTTTCTTTTCTTTTTCTTTCTTTTCTTTTCTTTCTTTTTTTCTTTTTCTTCTTCTCCTTCTTCCTTCTCCCGTGCGCCCGACCACCCACCTCACCCCTCACCATCTGCAACTCCGGTCACCTACCGTCGGTGTGCCTCCCGGCTTGCCACCGCCGTTCCCAGCCGTCCCCCGCCGCCAGTAGCTCCCTTCCCGGGCGCCGGCAGCTTCATTTTTCCTCTTTTGGCCGAAAGTTGATCCATCGCCGTTTCTCCCTCCTCCGACCACCGTTTTCGACACCGCTGGTCTTCATCGACTCCTTGAGGTCCGGTGAGTGTGATTCTAGCTTTGGTTTGAGCTAAAATGGTTTAGATTTGCTTAGGTTTCGAATTTTCAATTTCGGTCACATTAGGGTTTTTGATTTTTTTGAGCTTCGAATTGATTGATTCATGGAAACTCCCTCCACAAATGATGTTCCTTGTAGCTCAATCTACATGTATGAATTTTTGTAGAATTTTTGGAGATTTTTTGGATTTTTTGGATTTTTGGGTATTTTTGAATATTTTAATATTATTTTCTAATTTTCGGAAATTAATTATTTAAATTATGAAATTGGAGTTTATGGTTAAATTAGGTGTTGAAATGAATTATAGGAATTTATTTGGAATTTTTATGAATTTCTAAGTATTTATTTTGAATTATTGAAGTTTATGTGATTTTGAGAAATTAGGGTTAATTGTGTTTTAAATTGAATTTAATTGGTTAATTGAGTTTAATTATTGATATTATTGATAATATGTTGAGAAAATTAATTTTGGATAATTGTATAATTTTTGGTGAATTTTTGAAGTAATTTAAGTATATTTATATATATAGGGGCATTTTGGTAATTTTACCCTAAATTGTCTAAAAATGTAATTTAATTGGTTTTAATAATTATTTAAGGTATAAAATTATTTCTACAAAATATTTGGTATTTTTAACTAATTAAAACTATTTTTCGTGAATTATTTTCAATTATATATATAATATACGGTTTTTCTAATAAAATGAGTTTTATTCGGTTTTTACAGTGTTTTAAGGTTAATTATGTAATTTCTACCTATGAGATGTATTTCTAGGTTTTAAGGATATTTTTGGTATATCTGGAATTATTCTGTGTTTGTGGACCCCGGTCGGTGGACTGTAGTTTGGAGTCCGACCGTGGGATTTTGATTGTGTTGAGCTTGTTTTTTCGAAGTGTATTTCTTTGCAGGGTCGGCTCTACTCTTTTGAGTAGAGAGATGTCCGTTTTACAGGGGAGGTTCTGCCGGATTTTCGATAGAATTCTCGTAAAACGTGATGTCCAGTCGAACCCTAATTTCTGATTCTGTGTTTAATACTCTAGACTGAATTCTAGGATTTCTGTTAGGTTTATTCTGATGTCTATTATTTATTGCTTGTTTAGTTGCGCCGAGACCGAGGGCTAGTGGACCAGGCCCGTCGGACCTATCTCGTGGAGCGCATTAGGTGAGTTACTATATTATATATATATGCTTAGGATGCATGATTTAGAAATGCATGTTTTATGTTGATTAAATATGCATAAATACTTTGATTATTTCTTAAGTTTATATTAAGTATATTTTTGGTTTATTTTTGGTATATAATAAATTATATACATGTTTTGTAAATATAATATACTTAAAATGTTTTTGAATATATTTCCAGCTTAATTTATAATTTGATTGAATGCATTTGATATATATATACTCGAAATATACCTGGTTTACTTTTGGTATATTTCCGGTATATATATATATATATGGTTTATATTGCTATTTCATTTAAATTCATGCATCATTTATTGTGAATGAATGTTTTATATTATTTATTAATGAAGGATATCAATAGAACGTGCTACCTAGTGGGCAGCACTAGGACCGAGTACGTACTGGTACACCTATAGTGTTTAGGCTATAATACTAACCTATTTGTGGATATTGATTTGATATGATTATTGATATGTGTGAGATGTGGTTTAGGTGTGATTGCTGGAGCTCGGTTGACCAAGTGTCTCGGGGCCAATCACACTGGCAGTCAGACTGCTGGAGCTCGGTTGACTTAGTGTCTCGGGGCCAGTCTACTGTCCAAATGGATTAAGTGGATATATTTGGATTAAGTGAGCCTGTATGGCTAGAGTGTTGTTTAACACTATTTTCTGAGGTTGCGTTATTCTAGGGTTCTATGTGATCCTTCATAAAAGATGATTTTTAATGAAAATATATATAAAATGATTTTATTGCATCTGTGTGCAATTGCCTGTATATATACATATTATATATACTGTTGACTGTATGCATTATCACTTAGTGTGTATGTAAATATATTATAGTAATTGATTCAGTGAGGTCTGACTCCCCTCCGTTGACTATTTTTCAGGAGAGTCAACTTCTTCAGACCTCAGTAGCAGGTCGATACGCCGGATTTCTTCCCCCCCGGCTTCTTTGTGTAAATTGTCTACTTGAGTCTTATTTATTTTATCTAGACACTGCAGTAGTTGTGAATTAAAGTATTGGATTTCATGTACTTTATTTTAAAGAGATGTATTATATTAAAACTGGATTTGTATTAAAGAGATTATGTATCTATGAGATGAGATTTTGATTTAAATCCAGTTGATGTGAATAATATTATGATATTATGATTTTTATTTCCGCTGCATATTATATTGTTATTGTTATTATTGCATGATTTATTTTATTTTTAGGCTTGCTACGGGTTCCGGATTTGAAAGAATTCCCGTTCCCTAACGCCGGTCATGGCCCCTGTTTTGGGTCGTGACAAAGTTGGTATCAGAGCAGAGTTCTGTGTCAGGGCTTAGTTATGTGAGTTGTGGCCCTAGTTTTAAAGTTGTGTTTTCTGTTGGACTACTGTAGTGTATTAGGTTCGAGTATGTCTTGATAAGTATTCCTTGCTGTAGTTTTCAGCGTTATTCCTCCGTTGTCTGTTTTGTCTGAATCTTTCCGTTTGTCTTTTCAGAATGAGGAGGCGAGCGCGTGTCGCTCCATCGGTCGTTGAGGCCGAGGATGATGAGTCTTTTCAGGATGAGGTTTTACCTCCTGAGCAGCCAGTTAGACGTAGAGGTCATGGCAGAGGTAGACCTCGAGGAGCGGCAGGTCGCCGTAGGCAGAGAGAGTTACAGGACGAGGAGCCTGTTGAGCCTGAGTTTGATGTTCCTGTTCCTCCAGTTGTTCAGCCTGTTCAGCCTGCCTATCAGCAGGGTATGTCTGACCCTGAGGCAGCTTTGTTCTATGCCCGAGTTGGCAGGATTGCTTTTGATGGGACTTCTGATCCTTTAGATTTTCTGCATGCGATTGAGACTAGGACTCGGACTGCTCACACCGAGTACCAGCGGATCATGATCGTCGAGTTGTCTGTCGAGGGACCAGCTCTAGATTGGTTCATTCAGATGATCCAGCCTTATATAATGACGATGATGTGGGCTCAGTTTCGAGAGCGATTCATGAGGAGATTTTGTCCAGAGCCTCTTCGTTTGAGTTATCATCTCCGATTGACCAGTATTTCTCATGGAGATCGATCTGTAGAGGAGTATACCCGAGAGTTTCTTCGTCTAGGTAGATATGCTGAGGATCTAATGCGAGATCAGTATTTCGCTGTTACTA
The DNA here is from genome assembly GCA_947683625.1 of Mallotus nudiflorus. NCBI lineage: Eukaryota > Viridiplantae > Streptophyta > Magnoliopsida > Malpighiales > Euphorbiaceae > Mallotus > Mallotus nudiflorus. The sequence continues at coordinate 898,507 of CANTUR010000481.1, forward strand.
CATACGTTACTGGTTTGGGTTCAGCTTTTGCTGGTATGCCTACAGTAGGTCTTACTCTCGAGTCTGTGATTGAGCTAGCTAAGGAGATTGAGCTGAGGTTAGTTAGGCAGGGAGCGATGCCTGATTATTACCAGTTGGGAGTTCAATCGAGTGGATCGCAGGCTACTCCATATTCGAGTTTTCATGTTGGATTGAGTAGTTAGCAGCGAGGTTCGACTCAGCAGAGTCAGAGACAGCAGCAACGAGTGCATCGGAGTAGTAGACATGGCCGTGGAGGTCAGCGTAGATCGTTCAGATTTGGGTCAGGTGCTTCGAGCAGCAGCAGTGGTCGTAGTTCTGGATCAGCGGCCAGTGTTTGTCAGACTTGTGGTAGAGTCCATCAGGGACCGTGTTATCTGACACCGCTGACATGCTTCAGATGCGGGCAGACAGGACATTTTGCCAGATCGTGTCCTTATTCTGGGTATCAGCAACAGTAGATTCCGCGATTCCCACAGCAGTCGATTGCTAGTGCAGCACCCGTGCCATTTCAGTTGCCACCAGCCCAGCATCAGAGTTCCACTCAGTTTGTTCCATACCAGAGACGTGGTAGAGGTACTAGAGGAGGTGCCAGAGGTGTTGGCCAGGCTTCTACCAGTCAGCAGGGAGGTCGAGGTCAGGCCAGAGTCTTCCATCTTACTTAGCAGGATGCTCAGGCATCTAATGCAGTCGTGGCAGGTATTGTTTCTGTTTGTTACCTGGATGCTTGGGTTTTGTTTGATCCGGGTGCCACGCATTCGTTTGTTTCTCCTGTTTTTGCTTCTAAATCTTGTTGGCAAGCTTCGAGGATGGTTTTTCCCTTGTCTGTTGCCACTCCTCTGAGTGATTCCTTGGATGCCGATATTATTCTTTCTGGTTGTCCAGTTCTCGTGGGAGATAGAGAATTACCCGCTGATTTGATTTTGTTGGATGTGATGGAGTTTGATGTTATTCTAGGAATGGATTGGTTATCTCAGTACTTTGCCGTGGTTGATTGCAGGAATAAGGAGGTGACTTTCAGAATTCCTGGTGAAGTAGAATTTAAGTTTGTTGGTGATAGGAGTACAACACCTCATAATCTTATTTCTGCTATTGCAGCTAGGAAGTTGTTGAAGAAGGGATGTCAGGGATATTTGGCATTGGTCAGGGATACGTCAGTGGAGAAGTTGTCACTCACAGATGTTCCGGTTGCTTGTGAGTTTCCTGATGTTTTTCCCGAGGAGTTGCTAGGTTTACCACCTCATAGAGAGATTGAGTTCTGTATAGATGTGGTACCAGGTACTACTCCTATATTTATGCCACCTTATCATATGGCTCCTGCAGAGTTGAGAGAGTTGAAGGAGCAGTTGCAAGAGTTATTGGAGAAAGGTTTTATCAGACCTAGTGTTTCTCCTTGGGGTGCACCAGTCCTGTTTGTGAAGAAGAAGGATGGTACCCTGAGACTGTGCATTGACTACAGAGAGCTGAATAAGGTGACGGTGAAGAACAAGTATCCTCTCCCGAGGATAGATGACTTGTTTGATCAGTTACAGGGTGCACAGTTCTTTTCTAAGGTTGACGAAGTCTGCACATTTCTTGCCTGTGAAAGCCACATATTCAGTTGCTAGATTGGCGAAGTTGTATGTGAAGCATATTGTGTGCCTTCATGGAGTACCTATGTCCATTGTATTAGATAGAGGTTCGGTATTTACTTCTCGTTTTTGGTAGAAGTTGCAAGAAGCGATGGGCACTAGGTTGGATTTCAGTACTGCTTTTCATCCTCAGACAGATGGCCAGTCTGAGAGGATGATCCAGACACTGGAAGATATATTGAGGATGTGTGTCTTGGATTTGGGAGGTAGCTGGGATTATCATTTGCCACTTGTTGAGTTTGCATATAATAACAGCTACAATAGCAGTATTGGCATGGCACCGTATGAGGCTTTGTATGGAAGGAAGTGTAGATCCCCTCTGAGTTGGGATGAGATTGGTGAGAGAGCTTTGACTGGACCAGAGATGGTTCAGGATGCTGCAGAGAAAGTCACCGTGATTAAGCGAAGATTAGAGACCGCAGTTAGCAGACAGAAGAGTTATGCGGACCCTAGGCGCAGAGATGTGGAGTTTCAGGTTGGAGATTTCGTTTTTCTGAAAGTATCTCCGATGAAGGGTGTGATGAGATTTGGCAGGAAGGGTAAGTTAGCACCGAGATACATTGGACCGTTTGAGATTCTGGAGAGAGTTGGCACTGTTGCATATCGGTTGGATTTGCCTCCGAGTATGTCACAAGTGCATCCAGTATTTCATATCTCGATGTCGAGGAAGTATATCTCAGACCCTTCACACGTGTTGCAACCTGACAGTGTAGAAGTGAGTGAAGATTTGACGTTTGTGGAAGAACCTGTGGCGATCGTTGATTTTCAAGTTCGACAGTTGCGATCGAAGCAGATTCCGATGGTCAAGGTTCTGTGGCGCAGCGACAGAGTTGAAGAGCATACGTGGGAGACTGAAGCTGAGATGCGAGCTTCTTACCCGTATCTCTTTCCTTCCTGATTCTGTAATCTTGTTTTTTTTGGAAATCGGGGACGAATTCTTGTAAGGGGGGAAGACTGTAATATCCCGTGTTTTTAAAATATTTTTACACTGTATCGGGATATGTAGTGCTAATAATTTCTGTACATTATATGATATTTTTACGAGTTAATATGTATTTAAAATCTATTTTAATTACTGTGTATTATTTTCAATATTTTACGTAAAATTTTCCCAGGACTTGCATTTTCGGGGAAATTTTCACGTAAATAATGTAATATTAATTATTTTAAATATATTTTCGGACTTGCATGAACTCATGCATATTTTTAAATTATTAAATAAAGCCTGTGTGTGAATATTTATTTAATTAGGGTTTAATATATATAACCCTAATATTTTATTATTTATTTATTTATTTATTATTCGTTAATTATTTTATTTATTATTAAATTATTAAAATTTATTTTTTTATTATTATTTTATTAATATTTAATTATTTTATTTTATTTTATTTTTCTTTTCTTTTTTCTTTTTCTTTTCTTTTTCTTTCTTTTCTTTTCTTTCTTTTTTTCTTTTTCTTCTTCTCCTTCTTCCTTCTCCCGTGAGCCCGACAACCCACCTCACCCCTCACCGTCTGCAACTCCGGTCACCTACCGTTGGTGTACCTCCCGGCTTGCCACCGCCGTTCCCAGCCGTCCCCCGTCGCCAGCAGCTCCCTTCCCGGGCGCCGGCAGCTTCATTTTTCCTCTTTTGGCCGAAAGTTGATCCATCACCGTTTCTCCCTCCTCCGGCCACCGTTTTCGACACCGCTGGTCTTCATCGACTCCTTGAGGTCCGGTGAGTGTGATTCTAGCTTTGGTTTGAGCTAAAATGGTTTAGATTTGCTTAGGTTTCGAATTTTCAATTTCGGTCACATTAGGGTTTTTGATTTTTTTGAGCTTCGAATTGATTGATTCATGGAAAATCCCTTCACAAATGTTGTTCCTTGTAGCTCAATCTAAATTTCTGAATTTTTGTAGAATTTTTGGAGATTTTTTGGATTTTTTGGATTTTTGGGTATTTTTGAATATTTTAATATTATTTTCTAATTTCCGGAAATTAATTATTTAAATTATGAAATTGGCGTTTATGGTTAAATTAGGTGTTGAAATGAATTATAGGAATTTATTTGGAATTTTTATGAATTTCTAAGTATTTATTTTGAATTATTGAAGTTTATGTGATTTTGAGAAATTAGGGTTAATTGTGTTTTAAATTGAATTTAATTGGTTAATTGAGTTTAATTATTGATATTATTGATAAATATGTTGAGAAAATTAATTTTGGATAATTGTATAATTTTTGGTGAATTTTTGAAGTAATTTAAGTATATTTATATATATAGGGGTATTTTGGTAATTTTACTCTAAATTGTCTAAAAATGTAATTTAATTGGTTTTAATAATTATCTAAGGTATAAAAATGATTTCTACAAAATATTTGGTATTTTTGACTAATTAAAACTATTTTTCGTGAATTATTTTCAATTATATTTATAATATACGGTTTTTCTAATAAAATGAGTTTTATTCGGTTTTTACAGTGTTTTAAGGTTAATTATGTAATTTCTACCTATGAGATGTATTTCTAGGTTTCAAGGATATTTTTTGTATATCTGGAATTGTTCTGTGTTTGTGGACCCCGGTCGGTGGACTGTAGTTTGGAGTCCGACCGTGGGATTTTGATTGTGTTGAGCTTGTTTTTTCGAAGTGTATTTCTTTACAGGGTCGGCTCTACTCTTTTGAGTAGAGAGATGTCCATTTTACAGGGGAGGTTCTGCCGGATTTTCGATAGAATTCTCGTAAAATGTGATGTCCAGTCGAACCCTAATTTCTGATTCTGTGTTTAATACTCTAGACTGAATTCTAGGATTTCTGTTAGGTTTATTCTGATGTCTATTATTTATTGCTTGTTTAGTTACGCCGAGACCGAGGGCTAGTGGACCAGGCCCGTCGGACCTATCTCGTGGAGCGCATTAGGTGAGTTACTATATTATATATATATGCTTAGGATGCATGATTTAGAAATGCATGTTTTATGTTGATTAAATATGCATAAATACTTTGATTATTTCTTAAGTTTATATTAAGTATATTTTTGGTTTATTTTTGGTATATAATAAATTATATACATGTTTTGTAAATAGAATATACTTAAAATGTTTTTGAATATATTTCCAACTTAATTTATAATTTGATTGAATGCATTTGATATATATATACTCGAAATATACCTGATTTACTTTTGGTATATTTCCGGTATATATATATATATATGGTTTATATTGCTATTTCATTTAAATTCATGCATCATTTATTGTGAATGAATGTTTTATATTATTTATTAATGAAGGATATCAATAGAACGTGCTACCTAGTGGGCAGCACTAGGACCGAGTACGTACCGGTACGCCTATAGTGTTTAGGCTATAATACTAACCTATTTGTGGATATTGATTTGATATGATTATTGATATGTGTGAGATGTGGTTTGGGTGTGATTGCTGGAGCTCGGTTGACCAAGTGTCTCGGGGCCAATCACACTGGCAGTCAGACTGCTGGAGCTCGGTTGACTTAGTGTCTCGGGGCCAGTCTACTGTCCAAATGGATTAAGTGGATATATTTGGATTAAGTGAGCCTGTATGGCTAGAGTGTTGTTTAACACTATTTTTTGAGGTTGCGTTATTCTAGGGTTCTATGTGATCCTTCATAAAAGATGATTTTTAATGAAAATATATATAAAATGATTTTATTGCATCTGTGTGCAATTGCCTGTATATATACATATTATATATACTATTGACTGTATGCATTATCACTTAGTGTGTATGTATATATATTATAGTATTTCACTCAGTGAGGTCTGACTCCCCTCCGTTGACTATTTTTCAGGAGAGTCAACTTCTTCAGACCTCAGTAGCAGGTCGATACGCCAGATTTCTTCCACCCCGGCTTCTTTGTGTAAATTTTCTACTTGAGTCTTATTTATTTTATCTAGACACTGCAGTAGTTGTGAATTAAAGTATTGGATTTCATGTACTTTATTTTAAAGAGATGTATTATATTAAAACTGAATTTGTATTAAAGAGATTATGTATCTATGAGATGAGATTTTGATTTAAATCCAGTTGATGTGAATAATATTATGATATTATGATTTTTATTTCCACTGCATATTATATTGTTATTGTTATTATTGCATGATTTATTTTATTTTTAGGCTTGCTACGGGTTCCGGATTCGAAAGAATTCCCGTTCCCTAGCGCCGGTCATGGCCCCTGTTTTGGGTCGTGACAAGCGTTAACATGTGAGTTATTATACTGTATATATATGCATTGTTTATAGGATGCATGACTTAGGATTTTTCATTTTCATTATATGTTTAAACAGTAATTTAATTATAATATGATTTTGTATATTTTCGATTTATTTAGTATATCTTGATATATAAATGTTTGTATATTTTCTATATATATTTAATATATCACTGGTATATTTAGAATTTATTTTATATATATATATATGATAGATATTTAGGTTTATGTTTGTTATAATTTAATATTTATACATGATTTAAATGTATATCGAACCATAATTATTTTATTAAATGATTATTATAATTTAGGTTTATTCTTAAATAATTGCATGCTATATTATAAACCTACACTTAAATTATTTTTAAGTTTCTTTTTTTTTGTATATTTTTGATATATTTCCAAATAAATACATGTTTTATTATTAAATTAAACCTAACACATTAGTGGTATATTTAGGATTTATTTTTGATATATGCATACTAGATAATTAGGTTTATTTTTAGTATATTTGTGAATATATGTTAAACCTAAACACATATTTAAATGAACATTTATACATAAATGTTTTATTAAATGATTTGTATACTTAGGGCATATCTTTTGTATATTTAAGTATATTTTTAAGAAAATGCATGTTATATTATTGTTACTCATTTAAATTGTTTTTAACTATATTAATGATTTATCTTTAGTTTATTTCATATTTTATTTGACAAATATATACCCGAAATATACCGGCTATATTTTAGGTATATTTTTGGTATATATATATATGGTTGATTTTATTATTATGAATATTGTTCCACATTAATTATTTTCAAAATGAATGATTTATTCTAAGTGAAGGATATCAATAGAACGTGCTTCCTAGTGGGCAACACTAGGGTCATATACGTACCGGTGCGAAAGAATAGGGTTGAGTGAGAGTTAATTTTGGGTAATTATAATTGATTTGACTAAGATTAATGGTATGTTAGATAGTGTGATTGCGGGGCCAATCACACTGACAGTCAGACTGTTAAAGCTCGGTTGACTTAGTGTCTCGGGGCCAGTCTACTGTCCATAAGTGGATTGAATGATCCATTGGGTTGATTGAGATGTGAGGTGATAGATAGTGTGATTGTTGGAGCTCGGTTGACCAAGTGTCTCAGGGCTAATCACACTGACAACCAGACTACTGGAGCTCGGTCGACTTAGTGTCTCAGGGCCAGTCTACTGTCCAGTTTGGAATAAGTGTTCTATTTGGAATCAAGTGAGCTTGTATGGCTAGAGTGATGATGGGGTTGATTGGGGTTGCTATTATTAGGGTTCTATGGATCCTTCATGAATTAAAATAAACGTTTTCTGCATTTAGTATATTTATAAAGGCAGAGTTTGGCATTCGTGTGAAATGTGTGTATATACATATATATATAAGAATGCCTGATTGTTATGGTTTAGTTTGCATGTATATATAGTATAATAATTCACTCAGTGAGGTCTGACCCTCCTCAATTATTTTTTTTCAGGAGATCCCATATCGTCAAACCTTAGTTATAGAGTTCCTTGCCGGTGTTCTTCAGTCCCGGCTATTTTATGCAAATGTATATTTTGAACCATGATTTATATTCTAGAAACTGCAGTAGTTGTGTTATTGAATTAGAAGAGTATTATATTATTTTGATATTGTATACTCCGAAAAATTGTATTTGAAACTGTACGAATATGTATTCATTGATGAAAGGATTTAGAGTTTTTATTTTATATATTGATTTAAAATTTTTTAATTTTGTCATACTTTTTAATTATTTATTTCATGATTTTATTTTTTGAAGGCTTGCTACGGGTTCCAAATTCGAAAGAATTCCCGTTCCCTAACGCTGGTCATGACTCCTAGTTTGGGTCGTGACAATTATAAGCGAGTTCCACAAGTAGCAAATAATCAACCTAGCTACCTCCTAGATCTAAAACATACATCTTCAACATATCTTCCAATGTCTGGATTATCCTCTTAGACTGACCATCTGTCTAAGGATGAAAAGCAATACTGAAATCCAACCTAGTGCCCATCGCTTTCAACAACTTATGCTAAAATCGAGAGGTAAACGTTAAACCTCCACCAGTTATAATGGACATAGGTACTTCGCAAAGGCACACAATATTCTTAACATACAGCTTCACCAACTTAGCTACATAATATATGGCTTTCACAGGTAAGAAATGTGCAGACTTGGTCAACCTGTCCATAATCACCTATATGGAATCGTATCCATCCTTGGAACGAGGTAAACGAACCATAAAATCCATAGCAATCCTTTCCCACTTCCACTCAAGGTTCAAAAGAGATTGAAGCTTTTTAGAAGGCTTCTGATGCTTAGTTTTCAACTTCTGGAAAATTAAACACTTAGAAATATAATCAGCTACATCCTTCTTCAATCTATCCCGCTAGTATTGATTCTTAAGACTGTGGTACATCTTAGTAACATCTGGATGTACACTGTAAGCTCATTCTACAACTTATATAGAATCTTTTTTCTTAAATTTTCCAACATCAACCCTAAATAATTAACTTGTGCATCTCTTTCCAGAAGATCATTCTATGATGAAATGCCATGATGACATGCTATAATAAATGTCATGATGAAATGTTATAATGAAATGCTGGAATGAAATGTTGTGATGAAATGTTGTAATGAGATGATATGATGATATGATAAAATACTGTAATGATGTCAGATCTTACCCTCTAAAGCTCATGCAACCCTTGGATCAGTGGTCTTCTTCAGTAACTGAAAACTGTTCTAACAAACATCTGGCCATATAACTTCACATTCTTCTGAGTTAGGCGGGTTATAGGAGCTGCAATTCTAGAAAATTCTGCTCAAATCTCCTATAATATCCCACTAAACCCAGAAAACTATAAATCTCAATAACTGCAGTCAGTATAGGTTATTCAGACACTGCCTCGACGTCAAATCAATCTTAGAAAAGAACTGTGCACCTTGAAGTTGATCAAACAAATTATTTATCCTCGGAAGAGGATACTCATTCAATTCTATGTAATCAATGCACAGTCTATGTGCATGTAATATCCCGTGTTTTTTAAAATATTTTTACACTGTACCGGGATATGCAGTGTTAATAATTTCTGTATATTATATGATATTTTTACGAGTTAATATGTATTTAAAACCTATTTTTATTACTGTGCATTATTTCCAGTGTTTTACGTAAAATTTTCCCGGGACTTGTATTTTCGGGGAAATTTTCATGTAAATAATTTATTATTAATTATTTTAAATGTATTTTCGGACTTGCATGAACTCATGCGTATTTTTAAATTATTAAATGAAGCCTGTGTGTGTATATATTTATTTAATTAGGGTTTAATATATTACCCTAATATTTTATTATTTGTTTATTCATTTATTGTTATTTAATTATTTTATTTATTATTAAATTATTAAAATTTTATTTTATTAATATTTTATTATTTTATTTTCTTTTTTCTTTTTTTTCTTTTTTCTTTTTTTTTTCTTTTTCTTTTTCTTTTCTTTTTCTTTCTTTTCTTTTCTTTCTTTTTCTTTTTCTTCTTCTCCTTCTTCCTTCTCCGCGCCCGACCACCACCATTCTTCCTTCCCTCCCGCTGCAACTCCGGCCACCTACCATCGGTGTACCTCCCGGCTTGCCACCGCCGTTCCCAGCCGTCCCCCGCCGGCAGCAGCTCCCTTCCCCGGCGCCGGCAGCTCCATTTTCCATTTTTGGCCGAAAGTTGATCCATCATCGTTTCTCCCTCCTCCGGCCACCGTTTTCGACACCGCCGGTCTCTTTCTTCTCCTTGAGCTCCGATGAGTGTGATTCTAGCTTTGGTTTGAGCTTAAATGGTCTATAATTGCCTAGGTTTCAAATTTTCAATTTCGGTCACATTAGGGTTTTTGATTTTTTTGAGCTTAGAATTGATTGATTCATGAAAACTTCCTTCACAAATGTTGTTCATAGTAGCTCAATCTACATGTATAAATTTTTGTATAATTTTTGGAGATTGTTTGGATTTTTGGGTATTTTTGAATATTTTAATATTATTTTCTAATTTTCGGAAATTAATTATTTAAATTATGAAATTGGCGTTTATGGTTAAATTAGGTGTTGAAATGAATTATAGGAATTTATTTGGAATTTTTATGAATTTCTAAGTATTTATTTTGAATTATTGAAGTTTATGGAATTTTGGAAAAATTAGGTTAAATGTGTTTTATTTGAATTTAATTGTTTAATTGAGTTTAATTATTGATATTATTGATAAATATGTTGAGAAAATTAATTTTGGATAATTGTATAATTTTTGGTGAATTTTTGGAGTAATTTAAGTATATTTATATATATAGGGGTATTTTGGTAATTTTACCCTAAATTGTCTAAAAATGTAATTTAATTGGTTTTATTAGTTATTTAAGGTATAAAAATGATTTCTACAAATTATTTGGTATTTTTAACTAATTAAAACTATTTTTCGGGAATTATTTTCAATTATATATATAATATACGATTTTACTAATAAAATGAGTTTTTATCGGTTTTTACAGTGTTTTAAGGTTAAATATGTAATTTCTACCTATGAGATGTATTTCTATGTTGTAAGGATATTTTTGGTATATCTGGAATTGTTCTGTGTTTGTGGACCCCGGTCGGTGGATTGTAGTCTGGAGTCCGACCGAGGGGTTGTGGATTGTGTTGAGCTTATTTTTCAAAGTGTATTTCTTTGCAGGGTCGGCTCTACTCTTTTGAGTAGAGAGATGTCCGTTTTACAGGGGAGGTTCTGCAGGATTTTCGATAGAATTCTCGTAAAACGTGATATCCGATCGAACCCTGATATCAATTCTGTACTTAATACTCTAGATTGAATTCTAGGATTTCTATTAGGTTTATTCTGATGTCGATTATTTATTGCTTGTTTAGTTGCGCCGAGACCGAGGGTTAGTGGATCAGGCCCGTCGGACCTGTCTCGTGGAGCGCATTAGGTGAGTTACTATACTATATATATATGCTTAGGATGCATGATTTAGAAATGCATGTTTTATGTTGATTAAATATGCATAAATAATTTGATTATTTCTTAAGTTTATATTAAGTATATTTTTGGTTTATTTTTGGTATATAATAAATTATATACATGTTTTGTTAATAAAATATATTTAAAATGTTTTTAAATATATTTTTAGTTTAATTTATGATTTGATTGGATTTATTTGACATATATAGATACTCGAAATATACCTGGTTTCCTTTTGGTATATTTCTGGTATATATATGGTTTATATTGTTATTTTATTTAAATTCATGCATCATTTGTTGTGAATGAATGTTTTATATTTAATGATGAAGGATATCGATAGAACGTGCTACATAGTGGGCAACACTAGGACCGAGTACGTATCGGTACGCCTATAGCTTTAGGCTATGTTACTAACTAATTGTGGATATTGATTTGATATGATTATTGATGTGTGAGATGTGGTTTGGAGGTGTGATTGCTGGAGCTCGGTTGGCCAAGTGTCTCGGGGCCAATCACACTGGCAGTTAGACTGCTGGAGCTCGGTTGACTTAGTGTCTCGGGGCCAGTCTACTGTCTAAATGGATTAAGTGGATATATTTGGAATAAGTGAGCCTGTATGGCTAGAGTGTTGTTTAACACTATTTTCTGAGGTTGCGATATTCTAGGGTTCTATGTGATCCTTTATAAACTGGGATTTTCAATAAAATATATAAAAAAAATGATTTTCTGCATCTGTGTGAAATTGCCTGTATATATACATATTACATATATACTGTTGACTGTATGCATTAACACTTAGTGTGTATGTATATATATTATAGTAATTCACTCAGTGAGGTCTGACTCCCCTCCGTTGACTATTTTTCAGGAGAGTCAACTTCTTCAGACCTCAGTAGCAGGTCGATACGCCGGATTTCTTCCGCTCCGGCTTCTTTATGTAAATTATCTACTTGAGTCTTATTTATTTTATCTAGACACTGCAGTAGTTGTGAATTAAAGTATTGGATTTCATGTATTTTATTTAAAGAGATGTATTATATTGAAACTGGATTTGTATTAAAAAGATTATATATCTATGGGATGAGATTTGATTTAAATCCAGTTGATGGAAATGTTATTATTATATTTATGATTTTTATTTCCGCTACATATTATATGGTTATTGTTATTATTGCATGATTTATTTTATTTTTAGGCTTGCTATGGGTTTCGGATTTGAAAGAATTCCCGTTCCCTAGCGCCGGTCATGGCCCCTATTATGGGTCGTGACAGTGCACCATTCTTCTTCTTCACCAACAGGACTAGTGCACCCCAAGGAAAGACACAAGGTCTGACAAAACCCTTGTCCAACAGGTCTTGCAACTGCTCCTTTAGCTCAGCAAGAGCCATTCTGTAGGGCTGCATCGAAATAAAAGCTATATCGGGGACCACATCAATACAGAATTCAATCTCTACGAGGTGGTAAACCTGGCAACCCATAAGCTACAGGGATGTCTGAAATAGAGGTCTTCTTTACTATAATGTCTCTAACCAGTATTAAATGTCTTAGACAACCTTTTTTTACCATTCTCGTAGCAGTGATAGTCGAGATGAGATTCTAAGGTGCAGAACTCTTGTCACCCACAAATCTAAATTCTTCTTCAAGAATTCTGAAAATCACCTTCTTACTTCGACAACCAACCACTGCATAGTGCTAAAATAACCCATTCGTATTTTATCAAGATCAATTACACCCAAAAGACTGAATTCATAAATAACTCACTAAATTCGAGTTCTTAGTTCGAATGCCAATGTATATCGAACTTAATCTTGTAACATACAGTTTTACCAGTCTCTTTTTATACTGTATCACGTCTACAACATGACGTGACAGATTGAAGAGTTTACAAGTATTCTTCTCAACTGACTGCTCTTCTCTTACTCTGTATAATAATAACCATAAGTAATTATCACTCCTTATAAATGGATGGAAATATCTTAAAACTCACTCCTTAACTCCAACTGTGAACTACAGTAGAAACTGACAACTTCGCCATCAAAAGTACAAAAGGTGATTTGTCTTTATTAGACATCCTTCATCAAAGCATACTCAAACAACTGTCAGACTTAGCTAAATGCCATCAAGCTCTCCTTAATCTCGGCTATCCTAGCCACAATTACTACTTGTTTAAGTTCAAAGGGCTACTTGTACCTCTAACAATTACTTCGGCCTTTTAGTTATAGTTGCCCTGACCTACCCCTATACTAGATAGGTGTAGTAAGGCAAAAACTATAACCACAACCTCAACTTGAAAAGACTGATTACCAATATTATCTCTACAAAAGAAATAGTTCGCATTCACCAAGCTGAAAAGATATGGAAAAATCAACGGGATTTAGAATATAGAATATACACAGAATTGACATATCTCAAATTCTCTACTGAAATAGAAGTTACATTTGTTGTACAATCAAAGGTATCGACACTGCACCCAGCGAAACTCCTATTGCATAAGCAACATTATCACAATACTAAGCCATAAGCTCCTCATCTATTGTTCCCGCTATCTATGGTGATCATCTGGCCTTCTAAGTCCACCTCTACCCTTATGCCTAACAGGCTGCATAGGGGGTAGAACCTCATGCTCAAAGATTAACTATCATCGATCTCATCGACCGATGTAGCGACTCTTGCTCACGACAATCAGAAAAGAATAAAAATAAAACAAATAATTCAACCAATCACAAACATCAACAGACATCCTAACGGTTACGCGAAATTCCTAATGCAAGGAAGACTTTTCAAAGACATGATTGAACCTAATTTACCTGTAGTAGTTTCAAAGAAAACACAACTCAATAACCTAGGTCACAACACTAAACCTAGGCTCTGATACCAACTTTGTCACGACCTAAAACTAAGAGTCATGACCGGCGCTAGGGAATGGGAATTCTTTTAAATCCAAAACCTGTAGCAATCCTTAAAAAAATATGCATTTTATAAATAAAAGCACAACTGAATTAATTTTTTTTTCAAATTAATATATAAAAATAAATACTCAATATCTTTTCATAAATAAATATATATTTATATAGTGTTCAAATACAAATTCTAAGAGTATAAAGTATCAGACAAAATAACACTCTACTGATACAATAACACTACTACTGCAGTTTCTAGAATACAAATCAGAGTTCAAAATATACATTTACATAAAATAGCCGGGACGGAAGAACACCAATGAAGAACTTTACTACTAAGGTCTGACGATATAGGATCTCTTGAAAAAATAATAATTGAGGGGGGTTAGACCTCACTGAGTGAATTATTATACTATATATACATGCAATCTAACCATATCCAATCAAGCATTCTTATATATATATGCATATACACGCATTTCACACAAATGCCAACTTTGCTTAATAATTGTAATAAATGCAGAAAACATTTATTTTAATATATAAAGGATCAAATAGAACCCTATTAATCGCAACCTCAATCAACCATATCATCACTCTAGCCATACAGACTCACTTAAATCCAGATAGATCACTTATTCCATTCTGGACAGTAGACTGGCCCCAAGACACTAAGTCAATCGAACTCCAACAGTCTCACTGTCGGTGTGATTGGCTCCGAGACACTTGGTCAACCGAGCTCCAGCAATCACACCATCAATCATATCAAATGAATCAAATCATCTCAGTCATATCATAATTACCACAAGAAATTCCTCACTCAAACCTAAATTTATCGCACCGGTACGTACTCGGTCCTAGTGCTGCCTACTAGGTAGCACGTTCTATTGATATCCTTCATTTATAATAATCATACATTGAGAAAACAAATAGTGTAGAATAACATTCATAATAGTATAATAAATCATATATATACCAAAAATATACTTAAAATAATCTAAGTATATTTCAAGTATACATATGTAAAATAAATTCAAATCAATCATGAAATATACTAAAATAAACCCATGATATACTAAAAATATGTTACTTTTAAATCAATAATAAAACATGCATATATTTGAAAATATATAAAAAATACACCAAAAATATATTTAAAACAATTTAAGTACAAATCAATAATATAGCATGCATTTATTTAGGAATATACCTAAAATATACTGAAAATATACCTAAAGTATACTAATCATTTAATAAAACAATTATGAATAAATATACATTTAAAACATGTATATATATACTAAAATATACTAAAAATAAACCTAATTACCTAGTACGCATGTATCAAAAATAAACCATAAATATATCAAAGATATTGTAAATGTATATAGAAAATATGTACACATATACATCAAGATATACTAAAAATAAACTAAGATTATTCCAAATCATATTATAAGTTAAATCACTTTTAAAAACATATAATGAAAATGAAAAAATCCTAAGTCATGCATCCTATATGCAATACATATATATACAGTATAATAACTCACTGATTAGCACTCCACGAGATAGACTCAGCGGGTCTGGTCTGTTAGGCCTCGGTCTCGACGCAGCTAGAAAAATAAAATAGCAACAACCATCATAATAAATTTCTAATTCTATGCTTCTAGGATTACTATAGAAAGACTCAATCAAAAATTCGAAACTAGACTCGGACAGGTTGTCACATTTTACGAGAAATCTACCAAAATTTTGACAGAATCTCCTATGTAAAACGGACATCTCCCTACAAAAGTAGGGTCAATCTTGCACTGAAAACACACTTCTAAAATCTCAAAGCACAACACCTCGGCTTGAGACTCCAAACTCCACAAATCCCCAACCGAGGTTCACAATTCATAAATCAACAATATTAACAGTAAAATAATAAAAACCATCAAAAACCCGTAAAAATATTTAAAAGTATTTATTTTCCAACTAAAACATAAAAGTCTAATTTAATTAATATTTGATAATAAAAATTCATAAATAGAATAAAATTCCCATTTACAATTAAATTAACATAAATTGTAAATAACATTTAAAATCACAATTTAACATCATTTAAAATAATAAAATACACATTTAATCTCAAAATAACAAATACACTTATTATTTACATAATATTCCAAAATTATCACAATTTAACTAACAAAATCTCAAATATTATATAACATTAATAAAAATTCAATTTTACAATTATTCAACATAACATAATAAAATTTCACATTTAATTGCATAAATAGTTTAATTATATAATAAAATTAGTTTAAAACCCATTTTATTTCCAAAACAATATATAATATATTATTTGAAAACAATTTTTTAAAAATAGTATTAATTACTTAAAAATAATAATTAATTTGTAAAAATCATTTTATTACCTTAAATAATTATAAACTCAACTAAAACATAATATTTAACTATAATTAACACAAAATTACACATTTACCTCTATAATATCAAATATCCAATATACTTAAATATACTAAATAATTTCCCCAAAAACTATAGAAAATCATTAAAATTATTTAGTCAACATATAATATACTAATATCAACCAAAACACATATTTAACCAATAATTTCAACAAAACTACATATTTAACCTAATAACTGAAAATACATATAAATTGTATAAAATTCCATAAAAATTATATAAATTCATAAAAATTATTTTATCAACAAATAACATTCTAATATCAACTAAAACACAAAATTAAACTCTAAATTCTATTAAAATGCACATTTAACTCAAAATTCCAAAATTTACATAAACTAAAAATATTCCTAAAAATTATATAATAATCCCAAAAATTAATTTCTCAACACCAAAATTAATAACAATATATAACAACAATAATTTAACCACATTTGTAATTAAAATAATTAATTAACAAAAATTTAATAATTAAATATAAAATAGTCAAAAATTAACCAAAATAACTTAAATCAACTCAAAATTAAGCAAATAATCAAAATAAATACTGAATAATTAAATAAATAACATTAAAGTTAACTAAAACTAAAAATCAACCTAAAAACTACCAAAAACAACCATCCAACAACTAACACTAACACACAACTTACCAAGCAAGAAGATCAATGACAGAAGGATGCTGCTGTAATATCCCGTGTTTTTAAAATATTTTTACACTGTACCGGGATATGCAGTGTTAATAATTTCTGTATTTTATATGATATTTTTATGAGTTAATATGTATTTAAAACCTATTTTAATTACTGTGTATTATTTTCAGTGTTTTACGTAAAATTTTCCCGGGGACTTGCATTTTCGAGGAAATTTTCACGTAAACAATGTGTTATTAATTATTTTAAATGTATTTACGGACTTGCATGAACTCATGTGTATTTTTAAATTATTAAATAAAGCATGTGTGTGTATATTTAATTAATTAGGGTTTATTATTACCCTAATATTTTATTAATTATTTATTTGTTAATTGTTATTTAATAATTTTATTTAGTATAAATTATTAAAATATTAAAAATTTATATGTGTGGTGTATATTAATGTGTGTAATTTAATATTATTTTAATATATAGTATAAAGTATATATATATACATATAATACATCAAAAAACCAAAACTTTTGAAAATTACCATTTTGCCCCCCGAGTCTTCTTCTTCCTCCCGATCGATTCTCCTCACCGTCCGGACACCTGTCACATCGTTTCTTCACCATGGGTGTGCCACCGTCTTCCCCAACCATTTCCGCTGCCTGAGGAAGCCATTTCCAACGCCTGGAAGTCGATTTTGGCCGGAGAAGCCGAAAATCGATCCACCGTCGATCACGCCGATTCCGACCACCATTTTTGACACCGCCAGTCTCTTTCTTCTCCTTGAGCTCC